>CAUYLG010031402.1:0-98414 GCA_963573385.1 Cacajao melanocephalus | reverse complement strand
TTGGAGACTTTGCTCATTCCTTTTTACTCTTTTTTCTCTAATCTTGTCTTCTCGTTTCATTTCATCAAATTGGTCTTCGACCTCTGATATCCTTTCTTCTACTTGATCAATTCGACTGTTGAAACCTGTGCATACTTCACGGAGTTCTTGTATTGTGTTTTTCATTTCCATTAGTTCACTTATATTCCTCTCTAAATTGTCTATTCTCGTTAGCATTTCATCAAACCTTTTTTCAAGGTTCTTAGTTTCTTTACATTGGGTTAGAACATGTTTTTTTAGCTCACAGAAGTTTCTTATTATCCACTTTCTGAAGCCTAATTCTGTTATTGGAACACACTCGTTCTCCATCAAGCCTTGTTTCCTTGTTGATGAGGAACTGTGATCCCCTGTAGAAGGAGAGGCATTCTGATTTTGGGTATTTTCAGCCTTTTTACTCTGGTTTCTTTCCATCTTTGTGGATTTATCCACCTGTCGTCTTTGTAATTGCCGACTTTCAAATTGGGTCTCTGAGTGGACGTCCAACTTGTTGATACCCAGCGCCGGAATCTGAGCAACCCACTGCACCGGCTAAAACAGCGGCATTGAGATTCGTGGTGCTTTTCTGCCCGGGAATCTCTGGTCTGGCTTCCCTGTTCAGTTCTGCCTCCCCGGAGTCCAAACATCGACCAAAAGGGCACCCAGTCCCGTTTACTCTGCACCGAGAACCGCCGCACCAGTGCACCGGCAAAACCGCCGTGCCGGCCACAAGAGTCGTGCTGGCGACCCGTGGGGCTCCTCCGCTGGGAATCTCCTGGTCCGTGAGCAACAAAAATTCATCTGAAAGTGTGGTGTCCACTTGTTCTCTGCGCTTTCACTGGGAGCTACAATCCTGAGCTGCTAGTTATCAGCCATCTTGGATTTCTCTCCTGAAGTTTTTCATTTCATGTTTCAGTGTTTAATACATTTGAAATGGATTTTTATGTATGCTGTGAGGTCAGAATCTCGTTTTTTCCTAAAATGGGACAACAAGTTGTTCCAGCCATATTTATCTGATAGTGCGTTTTTTCTCCACTGATTTTAAGGTCAGCACTGATATATATGACAGTCTGTTTCTGGAGCTTTTATTATGTTGCATGTTCTAGTTAGCATCTCTCAACTAATCCAACACCACCTTAATTTCTGTCACTTTACAATAAGAAGAGCAAGTCTACCTTAAAATGTTATTTCTCTTGAGAACTATCATGATTCTTCTTTATATTTGGTTCTTTCATATTTACTTTAGAATCAGCTTGATAAAATCCGTGGAAAACCCAATAGGAGTTTTGCATTGAATTAAAATTGCATTGAATTTTATATATTTAATTTGGGAAGACTGACATTCTTTTGGTATTTCTTCTACTCATCCCAAAATGGTAAATCCCTCCACTTATGTAAGTCCTCTTTCAGGGCTTTTAATGAAGTTTTGTAGTTTTAATGGGAGGGTTTGTTTCTTTTTTAAATTTGCTGGATTCTTATATATTATCTCCTTCCTTCCTTCTTTCGTTCCTTCCTTCCCTCCTTCCTTCCTTCCCTCCCTCCCTCCCTCCCTCCTTTCTTCCTTCCCTCCCTCCCTCCCTCCCTCCTTTCTTCCTTCCCTCCCTCCCTCTCTCCCTCCTTCCCTCCCTCCTTCCCTCCCTCCTTCCTTCCTTCCTTCCTTCCTTCCTTCCTTCCTTCCTTCCTTCCTCTCTCCTCTCTCTCTCTCTCTCTCTTTCTTTCTTTCTTTTTTCCTTTCTTCTTGATACAGGTCTCACTTTGTCACTCAGGCTGGAGTGCAGTGGCACATCTTGGCTCACTGTAGCCTGGACCTCCTGGGCTCTACTGATCCTTCTGCCGCAGCCCCCCAAGTAGCTGGGGTGGGGCATGCCACTAAAATTATCCCAGCTAATTTTTAAATTTTTTGTAGAGATGGGGTTTTACCATGTTGCCCAGGCTGGTCTTGAACTCCTGAGCTCAAGTGATCTGCCCACCTCAGCCTCCCAAAGTGCTAGGACTATAGGTGTGAGCCACTGTGCCCAGCCTATTGTTTTTCTTTCCAATAGGCATCTTTAAAAATTGTATTTAATGTTTTGTAATTGGTTATAGGTGGTGTATAGAAATGCTGTTTATTTTGCTTAATCAGCTTTGATCCAGGAAACTCACTGAGCTCCCTTACTAGTTTTAATGTTTGGCTGTAGAATTTTTGATTTTCTGTCATAATCAAATGGCATTCTCAATCAAATAGTGTTCAAATAAGAACACTTTTATTTCATCCTTTCACCTGTGTGTGTGTGTGTGAGAGAGAGAGAGAGAGAGAGAGAGAGAGACAGAGACAGAGAGAGAGAGAGAGACTGAGGAAAGATTTATTTACTTGGCTAGCATCTCCAAAACAATGTTAAACCAAACTGGTGATACTAGGAATCCTTAGCTCATTTCATACTTTAAAAGGAATGCTCTTACCTTTGATTCTTAAATATAAAATAGGTTATAGAGTTTTTGTAGATATCCTTTATCAGGTTAAGGCCTATCTAATTTCTATAATATTTCTTGTTTGCTAGACTTTATATTGTTTTCACACAAATGGATCTTGCATTTTATGAATTCTTAATGGTTTCACTATGTATCGATAAGGTCATTTTATTTCTATTTTAATTAATTTGGTGGATTTCATTAATATATTTTCCAAAATTAAACTATTCTTGCATCTTTGGTATAATCTCCCCTTTGTCATGGTAGGTTCTTCTTTGTTCATTTCTTTCTCATATATATTTGCTGTATAAAATTAAGGATTTGGTTCAAGATTTTAAGTTGTGTGCATTCATTTCCACTTGTGCTATTGGCCTATAATTTTACTTTTATTTTGTCTATGGTAGGCAGAAAAATGGTCCCTCAAAAAATATGCATGTCTTAATTCCTGAAACCTATGAATGTTACCTTATATGGCCCCCAATGCCTCCTCCTCCTCCAAAAAGTGGCAGATGTGATAGTAAAGACCTTGAGATAGGGATATTATGCAGGTGGGCCCTAAATGCAATCCCTTGTATCATTATAAGGTGGGAGCAGTGCTTATGTATCTGTACACAAACACAGAGGAGAAGGCAATTTGAAGATTTCACAGAGAGAGTTTGAAGATGCTGTTCTTGAATATTGGATTGATGCAGCCACAGCCAAGGAATGATAATACTCACCATAGCTGATTGCCAGAGGAGACAAGGAACTGGTTTTCCCTAGAGCCTTCTGAAGGAGCTTGGCCCTGTTGACATCTTGATTTTGGTCAGGTGATACTGAAATTGGACTTCTGTTTCCAGAGCTGTGAGGAAATACATTTCTGTTGTTTTAAGCTACCAGTTTGGGGTAATTTGTAACAGCCAATTCAGGAAATGGATCCACTGCTGTTTTCTCATTTTGCCATGAAAAATTTCTCATAAATTTAGTCATGGAAGTTTCTGTTTTACCCCCTTCTATAATATTTTGAATAAGTTTTAAATAGCTATTCCTTCAGTGTTTGGGAGGAGTCAACTATGAAACCATCTAGGACCTCTATCTTTCTCTCTCCTCCTCTCTTTCTTTCTTCCTCTTTCCTCTTAACTTACTTCTTCCCTATTAATAATTTCATGATTGCCTTCGTGCAGTCTCTGGGATCCCCAATTCAAACCAGATATTCATTAATGAGCTGGGGTCTTGCCTCAATCTTGGTACTTAGTGATATTGCAAATTAATCTATTAGTGATATTTTACATTAGTGATCTTATAAATTCATGTATAAAAACCAAGTCTGTGGAGGTTTTATTCAGTGTCAAAGTTACAAATGTGTCCCACTTGCCTGAGCTTATAGCTTCTATGAAGCTGTAGGTTGAGAAGATTTCCACAGCCTTTTTTTTAAGCTTTTTTTTTTTTAATTAACGAAGAAGGCACCAGGCATCAAGAAGTGAACATGCATTACAGTTTCTCATTTCACATGGAGCACTTCTAGTTCTGTTCAACCACAAAAGCTGTGCTCTCATTCACCGGTACCTGCTTTTTGGCTGGAGACGTAGTAGGCCTGAGGCTTTAGCTCTGCTAATTTCCTTTCATTTCTTTTTTATTTTCACTTATTTATTTATAAGTTAAAATTCTGGGGGTAGAAATAACAGTCTTTCTATTGAAAGACATGTCTGCTTTTAGCAGAAAAAATGTTAAAAGTTTAGATTTATATCATGGCATAAAACAAATTACTTACATATGTAGAGATAAAAATAGAGTTTGGGGAAAGTATAGAGAGGGTTAAAAGTTTAAGTTTAGGGAAAGTGGTGAAAGTCACTATGATTTTAATTATTTATAATTTATCTGAGGCTTTAAGTACAAATTACATTTCATGTCTTTGCAATTGGTGTGTTTGATTTTGATAAATAATGCAGATATCTAAAATTTTTAGTAATATGAACTACATGGCATACTGTATGATTGTTTTTCAGCTTATCTTGTTTTGATTATCATTGTCTTTTATTTAATATTTGGCATTTACAATTGTCAAAACCTGGAAGATGGACTCATATTAATTATAAAGCTGTTGAAATTTCTACATAATTATCTGATTGTTTTAGTTTTCTGATTTCACCAGTTATTTATTGTAAGCTTATGGAAATTAATACTTAGTAATTTTATCCAATCAGTTCTCTAATTTAATTTGTTGAGTTTTATTTGCTATTTCTTTGGAGCATACCACGTAGTGAATGAATCCTTCAATAATTCTGATACTGCCATCTGTTTCTGTTTCTTTTTAAAGGAAATAGCTTAATACTAACATTCTTTAAATAATGTGTTAAAGTTCAACTGTAGTAGCAGTTGCATGTTTTCAGCAATCCCATGCTTTGTTCCTGATGACTCGCTAAACCATCTGTTTTCTAGTTTCTGGTACTTACCCCAAGCCCTTCTATCTTTGATCTGTTATGCTATTTTTTTTGAGTACTATTGTCAGTTGATTTTGCTATATTCAAAATTTGGCACTTTTAGCATTCTTTTTATTTTTATTTTTGAGATGGAATCTCACTGTGTTTCCCAGGCAGGAGTACAGTGGTGCAGTCTCGGCTCACTGCAACCTTCGCCTCCCAGGTTCAAGCGATTCTCTTGTCTCAGCCTCCTTAGTAGCTGGGACTACAGGTGTGCGCCACCACACCCAGCCAATTTTTGTAATTTCAGTAGAGACGGGGTTTCACCATGTTGGCCAGGATGGTCTCAATTTCTTGACCTAGTGATCTG
Source organism: Cacajao melanocephalus (assembly GCA_963573385.1). NCBI lineage: Eukaryota > Metazoa > Chordata > Mammalia > Primates > Pitheciidae > Cacajao > Cacajao melanocephalus. The sequence continues at coordinate 93,182 of CAUYLG010031402.1, read as the reverse complement.
CTCGCCTCAGCCTCCCAAAGTGCTGGGATTACAGGCCTGAACCACCACGCCCAGCCACTTTTAACATTCTTTAAGTTATCAGCCCAGGTTTCGTTTTCTGTCTTCTTCAGCCTTCCTCCTTTCACCCCACAACTCCTGCCTAAAACTGGGAAATCATCCATTTTAACAGAAACCAGAAGCTCCCAGGTCTTTCTCTGGAGATGTGTCTGGTCCATACTTTGTATTTAGGCAAATATTAACCTCTGAACAGAGCTGACAATGTTCAAAACACAGTGTAATACATATATTGTAATTGCCTTCCTACTTACATTATTTTATCAGTTAGCTGGCATCTTTTTTCTTCTTTATCATTAAGGCAATGGATGGCTTAAAGGATGCTATGTAATCGATGAAATGGGAAGACTGAAGCTCATTACTTCAAGCCTGAGAGTAGTTGGGGAAAGTATTAGGTATACAGAAAAGAAAAGTCAAGAAAAACTTGCTTCTTCAATTCTTGTACATTGTAGGGGAGGAGAAAGAAGACAGAGGTGAGGCCAGTAGATGAATAGAGATACATTCCAGTCTCTTCTTTCCAGGCTTTGACCCAGGACGAGGATGCATTTTGGTTAAATTGAAGGGCTTTTTTTACCCTTCTTAATATTTGAGATCTGTGGAAGAGAATCACCCTTTGGGATGCCCTAGCATCCATAAGGGTCATAGGTGCTTCAGAATGAATTTGGCAGTGCATCATAATTAAGAAAGACCAAGAAAAGGCCAGACTTGACTTCCAGAACTATCTTTTGTTCTAATGTGGCATGAGCATAACTACATGTCCCAGACCTGACACCCACATATAGTGAAGGATGAGATGACTTTGCAGGAGAAGTTGCAGAATAGACAACTGTGTCATAGTGGAGTAGAGGATCATTCAGGGACTAAGAGAATTTAGCAGTGCTGGTGGGCACTAAATTGAGATCAGGTTAATTGAGAAGTACAAGTCTGTCTAAGTTTAGAAGAATCAGACTATGTTAGATGAGCTGCAGGTTGTGTAGCAGCAGAAGCCTCACAGAACACCTGAATACTTTCTTGGAGAACAGCCAAAAAAGGGGTAGAAATATCAGAAATAGAGAATTTGTCCAAGGGAGCTATTTATCAGACTAAAATTTGGTGGATAGCTTTAAAGAAGAATCTGTCAAGTGTGCTGTTGAGGAAAATCAGATCAAAAATAGATAAATAAATAAGGTACCTTTCTTTCTGAGTCATTTCTCAAAGCTGCAACAATAGCCAACATAGAAGAGCTTGTAACAACTAAGACTGGGAAATGCTTAAGGTTAAAGCTCTCAGGAGGTTGTGTTGTTACCTCTTGAGAGATTTATGGAAGACCCATCAGACTTTCCTGCTTCAGCCTATAAGTATGACTGTTGCTAGAAATGCTGTGATTACAGTTCTTGGGAAATCTGGGAATATTGCTGCTTGTCTCAGGGGCATCAGATGAGGAAAATTTCTGATTTTTGTTTTGTAATCCAGAATCCTAGTGTTTAAAGACAACAATATCTCTTAATTGCCTAAAGAATCTTATTAGAAAATGTTAACCTTCTAGGATATGAACCAATGTGTCTACTTTCGAAATCCATTATGGTAGTGCTGGATGAGGGCTTGTAGTTTAGTAACTCAGGCTGCACTTGAATTCTGCCTTTTTAAAGACACAGACATCATGGATCTGATGACGGGAATGCTTTAGGGTAATGCTGTGGTTGAGCCTCTGGATTTCCAGACCTCTTGCAGATCTCTGCATCCTTATTTTTTCCCAAACACAGCGTGGGTCAGAGGGAAAGATCTATGGTGGGAATGTATTCCTTTTGTAGCATTTATCATAATTACAATAATATTTGTGCAATTATTTTTTTGCTTAATGCCTCCCCTACTACACTTTATGCTCTGTAGCAAAACCTGTATTTGTTGAGTTTTATTCACCAGCTCTTAGCATAATGTTTGGCATACACTAGGCATTTAGTAAATATTGTATACATAAATAATTAATGATTGGTGTTAATAGTTACTTGCCCATCTATAAAGAAATTGGAATTTTATGGTTTCAATTAATTTTTATGGTAAACTACAGCTTCATCTAAGTTTATCTGCTAAACTAAATGTAATATTATTCTAGTAGAAGGTAGTGAATATATTATACTCACTGGTGTGCTTGTACATGCTAACAACCAGCTCTATTTTAGAAAAATCTCTTGACTTTTGGCATTTTCTAGTTTATTTAGTCTAAATACATCCACCGTGGCTGATTTCAAGCTAACCCACATTACTATATGGAATGTGGAGTTAGAAAGAAAGCACAGAATTGGTTCTCATGAGTCAGTGAACACCACCAAAGCTCTTTAGTATTCATACCCTAGTAATGTATTGTTCTTCACATACAAGATTGTGCTAGTGATACACATTCAATAAGGCTGTACTTTAAAAAGACTGTGAATTAATCAGGGTAATGCTATCAATTATAAAAGATAAACTTAAAAAATATTTGAAGCTCAACATAATAGAAGTTTAATTTTCACCTATGTGAAGTCCACACTGGTATAGCTGATCAGCTGAGCGCTCTCCTTCTAGTGCTTATTTGGGTTCCCAGGTACCTTTTTTCCTGTGGCTTCCTTATCTCCAAGGTCTTGGGTGAATAGCAAGAAGATAGCCCATGAGAATTTTTAAAAGTTCATGAAAGTAACACACCTATTCCACTTACAATCCATTGGCTAGACTGTAATTGTATGGCTGTAGCTGCCCTGGTAACATGGAAAATGTAGTTTTCTAAGAGGAAAAGGAAATAAGTTGTTGAATAGCTAGCCAGAAACTTCCACAGTTTCCTATTTATGTAATGGTTACTTGATCAATTTATAGTCTTTTACCTTATTTCCTCTCTGGCAAATGCACGCGCATTTATAAGCAGGTTGGCAATGACTAGAGGTAGAGTCTAGTGAATTCCTTTTTCTGTGCAGTTAGCTGGATCATAGGAGCTTGGCTTGTAGTCTTGTTAGCATCAGCCTTTAACCTATAATCCCTCCCTTATTTGAATTACTCTATTTTTTTTGTCCCTGTTTAGAAGAAAATCATAGTATTTTGCAGACCTTTAGATTACTCTCAATTGTATATACCTAATGTAAGTTGGGTATTTTTGCTTTCTTTTACTATTCACTGCAGCTGTTATGATTATTAGTTTTGTGGTTTAAAAAAGATATTTGTATTTTCCTTAGTTTTCCCCCTTCTTTCAACCCCACTAAGAATGCTTGTGGAGTAAAACATATGGTAAAAAGTGATAAATTTGGGTCATTAGAGATTATTTCATCTCTTAATATTGCTATATTATTTTTAAAATTTTGGTATATGTAGGACTGAAGGTAATAATAACATAATTTTGAATACTGTATGTTTTGTATTCTCAGGTTCTAGATGTTTTTGATAATTATGAGAATCAGTTGATAGGCTCTAACCAGGGATCTTTGTAGGTATATATATTTCTAAGCTATTTAGACAGCATTCATTATATGGTTAACTTAATTGGTAAAAGGGTTCTGTTAGCAAAAGGCCTGTGACTTTGTTGCCAAATTAGATAAGTTTTGTTCCCTGGTCACAGAATTTTATCTCTAATAGACATTAATTATTTCATTGCCAATTGATGAAAAATCATTTCACAGCATATACGTATTTGTGAGAGGTATTTGTGATTGTGAGATTTAGTTTAATACTGTTGTCAATTTATAAGCTAAGCTGCTCTCTGTGTAAAGGGCTACAAGTGAAAATGTCAGTTTTTCTGTACTACAATAGTGTTGCTAATGATGGGATTACAAGTTTTGTCGTGCAAACATCATGGAGTGTATTTAAACAAATCTATATGGTATAGTCTACCACACACCTAGGCTAGATGATATAGTCTGTTGCTCCTAGTCTGCAAACGTGTACAACATGTTACTGTACTGAATCCTGCAGGCAGTAGTAACATAATGAAAAGTGTTTGTGTATTTGAACATATTTAAATATAGAAAAGGCATGGTAAAAATACGGTATTATAAAATCAGGGGACCATCCTTGTATATGTGGTCTGTTGTTGACTGAACTATTGTTATGCAGCACGTGACAGTACTTGATGCGAGTAGATTTGGAATTCCTGAGGTTTAAGTATTAATAAATTATTAATCCAAGAGTAGGAGGAGATGGTAGAAGAAGAAAAGAAAGGTAACCAGTGTGTCAAAATATGAATGAGAAAATACTAGGAGGGCAGATGTGGTGGCTCACGTCTATAATCCTAGCACTTTGGGAGGCTGAAGTGGGCAGACTGCTTGAGCTCAGGAGTTCAAGACCAGCCTGGGCAACATAATGAAACTCTGTCTCTACAAGAAATACAAAAGTTAACTGGCATGGTGGCACATGCCCATAGTCCCAGCTACTTGGGGGCTGAGGCAGGAGGATCATTTTAACCCGGGAGGTTGAAGCTATAGTGAACTGAGATTGTGCCATTGAACTCCAGCCTGGGTGACGAAGTAAGACCCTGTTTCAAGAAAGAAAGAAAGGAAGGAAGGAGGGAGGGAGTGATTTAGGAAGGAACAAATGATCTAGTCAGAAAAGGAGCAAGCAGTGTGCATAGCCCAGGCAATGTGAGAAGGATATTAACACATGGAGAGTCTTTAATAGGAATCAGCCATCATCCTTTATACCTTATGCTTATTTGTCTTATATTAATATACACTGGATATTAACAGATGAGGAAAATTGAGCTGATAGTGTTTCCAATTCTTTTTCTCATTTTGGGCTCCACAGAAACAATATGATTTGTACAATCAGCAGTTCACACTAAGGTAAACTGACAAGGCTGAATATGAACTCCTTTGGTCTTAGCCATTCTGAGGAGCATACTTGTAACCCATTTAACATATTGAACTAGGAATCTCTGCCATAGACCAGAGGTTCTCAAATGTTAGCAAACATCAAAATTACCTGGAGGATTTTGGGGAAAAAAATATTGTTGGACACTGCCCCAGAGTCTCCTATTCAAGAAGTCTGGGGTGGGACCTTGGAATTTGCACTTCTGGTGATTTCCCCAGGTGATACTGATGCTATTCTCCCAGGGATAGTCTTTGATAATCTCTGCTCTAAAATACATTAAGTAACCTGCTTACCTTGTGAAAAATTGTTATTTTTCAGTAGTTTCAAAGCAGCAAAACGTAGTTTCTGTAGATGATAGTGATTGGATAATTATCTGTCTCACAATCTCTTATTTCTGTTTCATTGTTAATTATCAGGCATAAAAGGATGCTCTTCTTCAGTACTCTGAGTACTTATAATCATCCAGCATAGATTATCACTGAAGCATAAATAACAACTTGTTTAAAACAGAAAAGTTGAAATTCAGACTTCATTTATTTTTTACATTATTTTGTGGTTCTGTTTTCGTGCCTTTTACTTTCAAAAGAGATCTGCAGTACCGGCATTTGTCACAAGATGGCATCAAAAGGCTGAACATGCCAACTGAAATTTGGTTTTTGAGACTGTTGATGGGTCAGATTTCATGTTTATTCACACCAAGTATAGCAAAAGAAATTTGAGCTATGAGGTATATCCTTTCTAATTTAAGTGAGGTAGTGGTGTTTTCACATCAAAATTCTTGACTTATAAAAATAAAATACGTACATATATTGATGTCATTTATGACGAATTCTTTTGGAAATTAATGAACATACATCATGGCTTAATAATATCAAATATCTTATTACCATATTTCCCCTAGAAGAATTTTAAACAAGTTAAACTTAGCAAACATTTATTTTGTCTTACTATTCTATAATTTATAAGGTTTTATTATGCTAGTACAAGATATAGTTTCTGCCTTCAATAAGCTTCAGATTTAACTGGGGAGAAAAGAAATGTATATACAATTCAATAAGAGAACAAAATAATAAAAGTGATCAAGTACAATGTTGTGTGATAAGACCTGTACAAACTGTAAACTGGAATAATGGAAAATAAAGTAAAAAATCTACATGGTATTTTACAAAAACATTTTTGTGTCAGTTGAAAACACCATGTTAAACCTTTTACTGTGATTATCTATTCTGTTGTGATTTATGTGAGAAAATGTTATTAACCTGGAGAGCTATGTAAGTGTACGTATTTGACATAAACAAAACATTAGCACTCACACACTAGAACTATGAACTCTTACTTTATGATAATATGACTTTTTAAATGATTAATTGAAAAAGATTTTTCAGAAAAGGGTGAAGGATTTTCTGGTCACACAGACACTAATTACAATATGTTTAGATTTCTGGAATCTGAAAAATATATCTGTTGAAAAATCAAGTATAGAATTGTTGTTGCTGGGGTATGGGGAGAGGAAAAGGGGTGTTGCTGTTTAATGAGTGTTAGAGTTTCAATTTTGCAAGAATGGTTTTGAAGATCTGTTTCACAGTGTGAATATACTTACCGCTTCTGAGGTGTACAATTAAAAATGGTTAAAATGACAAATTTTATGTTGTATTTTTTTGCCATAATAAAAACATCAAGTGCATTACTATAAATTATTAGCAACTAATAGGTTTTTTGTAGAGGATCAACAAAGCTGCTAGCTTTATTTAAGCCATTAGGACCTACTCGAAAAAAATAAAAGCCCCCTTAAGAAATGTATAATATAATTGCTGACAGAATATTATCCTAATATTAACAGCTAATTTTCTGGAAGTCTAATATATAACAGGTAATATTCTAGAGATTTTAAATAAATTATTACTATTATTATTATTGAGATGGAGTCTCACTTTGTCACCCAGGCTGGAGTGCAGTGGATTGATCTTGGCTTACTGCAACCTCTGCCTTCTGAATTCAAGTGATTCTCCTGCCTCAGCCTCTTGAGTAGCTGGGATTATGGGCGCACGCCACCATGCCCAGCTAATTTTTATATTTTTAATAGAGATGGGTTTCACCATGTTGATCAGGCTGGTCTTGAACTGCTGACCTTGTGATTGCCCACCTCAGCCTTCCAAAGTGCTGGGATTACAGGTGGAGCCACCACGCCTGGCCTTTAAATAAATTATTTCTAATCTTCAACTTCAAAATAATACAGGGAAATTGTCATCTTTATTTCCCCATTTTATCATTAGGGAAACTAAGTTTTATAGATATGAAGGTTCAATTCCTTATTGAAAGTTGCAAATTTTCTAATTTTGGAGTATTTAAACCCAACTGTCTAGCTTCAAAATCTATTTTCTTTGTATTACACAATGCCTCTAATTTAAATAAAAGTAATAATGCAAATGAACAGTCAGCAGTTTGGCACTCTAGTTTTGCTATCTCTGTGGTTAATAAATGTTGTCTATCTCATTAGAATTACTCTGAAAAATTAAAAGAATGTATACATTATTTAATTTACAGCTGTAATTAGGATTATGTTTAACTTCAGAAGGATAACCATATAATTTTTTGTTTGCTTGAATTTTTGTCTCTTTTTGTTTGTTTTTAACTTTTGGGAACACTAATTTCTTTTCCCCTATGTCTTCATGTGCAGGTTATGTGGGTATGTAATTTGTGCCGAAAACAACAAGAAATCCTCACTAAATCAGGAGCATGGTTTTATAATAGTGGATCTAATATACCACAGCAACCTGATCAAAAGGTTCTTCGAGGGCTAAGAAATGAGGAGGCACCTCAGCAGAAGAAAGCAAAACTACATGAACAGCCTCAGTTCCAAGGACCCTCAGGTGACTTATCTGTACCTGCAGTGGAGAAAAGTCGATCTCATGGGCTCACAAGACAGGATTCTATTAAAAATGGGTCAGGCGTGAAGCACCACATTGCCAGTGACATAGCTTCAGACAGGTAAACATTTTGTTTAATCTTTAGGTAAATGTATTACTTTTAATCTTCATTCCAAACAGAGATGACAATATATGAAATGTTTAGGCAACAGTGAGTTATCTAGGTAATGTAAACATTCATATGTTTCACATAAATACTGTATATGATGTTCAGCCCTTGACTTTTATCATAGGTTTGAACTATCTTAGGTTTGATGTGGGACTGTTAGGTTATCAGAGAGATTTCCCAGAATAAAGAAGTGAAATAAAACAGAAAACTTAGAGTATTTGTCATAGGAAAGACAGACTGGCATTGGACTAACGGGAATGAAGAAGAGATGGCTATAAGATACTTTATAGAGGTTGGATTGAAGGGACTAGTTGAAAGTGGGAGTTAAGATAAAGGGATAGGTTAACAATATCTCCAAAGGTTCTATCCTGGGCTGAAGGGTGATGTGGTTTTTCAGGCAAGTATATGCAGTTCCAACAGCAGGTTTATAGTGAAGGATTTCATGAGTTTGATATATCCATGTGCTAACTCTGTTGTAACTATTTTGGCTCAGTTCTGTAGGCTTCTCCATATTCAAAGGGTGATACATAAAATAGTATATAATGGCTCTATTTGTAACTATTTTGTTGTAACTATTTTGGCTCAGTTCTGTAGGCTTCTCTATATTCAAAGGGTGATACATAAAATAGTATATAATGGCTCTTATATTTTTCACCTTTGGAAGGAGAAGAATGAAGGATTTTGACAGGAAGTTTTTTTTTTTTTGTTTTGTTTTTTGAGACAGAGTCTCACTCTGTTGCCAGGCTGGAGTGCAGTGGCATGATCTTGACTCACTGCAACCTTGGCCTCCCAGGTTCAAGTGATTACCCTGCTTCAGCCTCCCAAGTAGCTGGGTCTACAGGCAAGCACCACCACGCCTGGCTAATTTTTTGTATTTTAGTAGAAATGGGGTTTCACCATGTTGGCCAGGATGGTATCGATCTCCTGACCTCGTGATCCATCCGCCTCAGCCTCCCAAACTGCTGGGATTATAGGTGTGAGCCATTGCACCCGGCCTACTTTTAGATACCATATTTTTCTGTTTGAATAAAGATAATTTATATCTTGTTTATACTATTTCTGTGGCCAAGAAGTAGCAGGTACATTTCTGTGTTGAAAAAGTACAAAGTCATGCAAGAAAGCCCTTAAAGAAAGTAAGAAACCTAGGACCAAAGCACCCAAGATTCAGCATCTTGTTACTCCACCCTGCAGCACAAATGGCGGCGTATTGCTCTGGAGAAGCAGCCTACTAGGAAAAATTAGGAAGAGACTGCAGAACATGCTACACTTTTGGCTAAGAGAATGAAGGAGGCTAAAGAGAAGTGCCAGGTACTAATTGCTGAGACGCAGACTTTCCTCTCTGTGAGCTTCTACTTCTAAGTCTGAATCCAGTCAGAAATAAGATTTTTTGAGTAGCAAATCGGTAAGAACAGGCTAAAAAAATGGATAATGGGAATATAGACTCCATTTAATTAAAAGCCACATGAGATAGCTTTTTCTGGAACTTAGAGAGTCAGGTTTAGGAAGAATAAAAGGAAATGCTAAAGTACTAGGTCACATAATAGAATATTAAGTTTTGGAATGCATTTCATCAGGAAGTTGTGTGTGTTACAAGTAAATTCAATACATTTATGAGTAATTAATTCATCATAGACAAGCTGAAGCCTATCTGTAATCTTTGAAGAAGGTGGTAATGAGAACAAATAAAAATCTTACATTCCTTAATGCCTCTTTCATTCATAAGTACTGGCCTGAATAAACAATTGAACCTGACCTATTGTGGGGAGGCAACAAGCTATAGTTCCTTTTATTCTTTTCTCTTTTGCCTGGTGCTTTGGCTACTATTACTAATAAATTCATGCTTAATGACTCGAAACATACTGTATATCTTCTTTCTAAACCTTACAAATGCCCTTTTGGTCACAAAAATTACTTTTAGTAGGGAAGAAGTTAGAGTTTATTATCAGATTTGGTAGTTATGACTAGAAAATGGAACTCATTATAATTTACATAAACTTTTATTTGGGAAACACTTTAAAGAGTATTTGTTTTATTTTTAAATGCAGATTATACGGTAGTTAATTAGGCATTTATCTGTAGCCAGTATTGAATCCTTTGAATTTTTTCCCCTTCCCAAGGGGTCAGCAAACTATGAACCTGGGCCAAATTTAAGTTGCCACTTGGTTTTTGTAAACAAAGTTCTATTGGAACACAGCCACTCCTGTTCCTTTACTTATTGTCTATGGCTGCTCTCAGCTACAATTCCATAGTTGAGTAGTTGTGAAAGACCATATGGGCGTCAAAACTGCAAATATAGGCCAGGCGCAGTGGCCCATGCCTGTGATACTACCACTTTGAGAGGCCGAGGAAGGCGATCACCTGAGGTCAGGAGTTCGAGACCAGCCTGGCCAATATGGTGAAACCCTGTCTCTACTAAAAATACAAAAATTAGCCAGATGTGGTGGTACATGCCTGTAATCCTAGTTACTTGAGAGGCTGAGGTAGGAGAATCGCTTGAACCTGGGAGGCAGAGATTGCAGTGAGCCAACATGCTGCCATTGCATTCCAGCCTGGGCAACAAGAGTGAAACTCTGCCTCAAAAAAAAAAAACAAAACAAACGAAAAAAAAACTGCAAATATTTGCTCTCTGATCTTTTCCAGAAAAAGTTTGCCAATCCCCACCCTAGAGAACAGTTCTCTTAGTGTTGTAGAAATTTCTCCTTTTGCCCATTTTCTTTTGTCACCATCTATTTTTTCAGCGAAACCTATTTTATTTTTTTGTTCCTTTATCTCCCACCTGCCTCCCAGCTTCTATCCTTCTCTCTGTCTCTGTTTCTTCTTTCTTATCAGAATGAATTTTCTTACAGTATTTGAATTGGACAGAGAAATGGAGGTAATGCTAAGGAATATAATTTTAGTTTAAAGCATTAGTAATTTGTTTTTTCAATACCATTCAGAAACCAGTGGCTTTAGAAAGAGAAGCTTCAGTTCAACTTAATTTAAATCTCTATGGACCTATAACTATATCTGAGACATAGAAAAGTATATTGCTGTTTTAAATAACTTTATAGCATGATTTTTTGACCTTTTTAAATGAGTTATTTCTCTCACAGGTTTTGGTACAGTGTTTTACAGATAGACCATTATTTACTGAATAAATGAATATCAAGTTGACCCTAGACCTCAGCTTTGAGTACTTAATGTACTCAAAAAATGAGTATACTTAATGTATACTCATAAAATTACAATTCTTTACCAACTTAGATGCAAAATACTGTTGTTTCAAGTGTGTTTTTATTTCAAAATAACTTGCAAAATACATTTTAAAACCGGATTTTTTTCTGGTTAACAAAATAATTTTATTGAAAATCGAAAGTAAAACTTTAAATACATTTTGTTGATATTTCTTATATTTGAAATTATTTAATAGTTGGATGCTTCATAATTTTCATAGTTGAAAATTAGTGAACTCTAGGAAAGTTTTTATATTTGCAAAATTTTACTATTTATTTAATAAGTAGCAGTTTCTACAACATTTAGAGAAGTTAAAAAGTAAGAAATATCATGGATAATTTGTATGGTGGAAGAAAAAGAACTAGATGTCAGAAAACTTAGGCCCTGTTCTCACCTTTTCCCCATAGTGTCATCATTTCTTTGTGTCTCCATTTTCTCATCTCTTGAATGGGAAAAGACAGTTTAAATCCTGAGAAGGCTTCAGTTCTAAAATTCTTTGTAATGTTTTATTTTAAGGTCCTCTGCCATGACATAAACTTGAAGGCATTCTCTTTCACTATTTTTTTTCTTTCTATAACTGGTAGTTGTATGACAAATTAATGCAGGATTATCTTCATTCATATTATAATTCATTCATTCAACAGATATTTATTGAATTTCAGTGTAGTATTTGTTTCTACATTTTCCTGTTTAAATGATGACAGTTAATGAAAATACCAAGGGTAATACAAATATAAAACAATTATCTTGGATCTAAACTGTAAATTTTAGGGCAGGTTCAGTATGATGAATATTTAGCAGTTTGGTTATCATCATTTCCTTATTATTTAATACTTGGGACTTTCCAAATATCTCTGTGACATTGATTATTTAAAAATAGTTCAACCATTGTGGAGGACAGTGTGCAATTTCTCAAGGGCCTAGAAATAGAAATACCATTTGACCTAGCAATCCCATAACTGTGCATATACCAGAGGATTATAAATTGTTCTATTATAAAGACACATGCACACACGTATGTTCACTGTGGCACTGTTTACAATAGCAAAGACTTGGAACCAATCCAAATGCCCATCAATAATAGACTGAATAAAGAAAATGTGGCACATACACACCATGGAATACTATGCAGCCATAAGAAGGATGAGTTCATGTCCTTTGCAGGGACTTGGATGAAGCTGGAAACCATCATTCTCAGCAAACTAACACAAGAACAGAAAACCAAACATTGCATGTTCTCATTCATAAGTGGGTGCTGAACAATGAGAACACATGGACATATGGAGGGGAACATCACACACTGGGGCCTGTTGAGGGGTTGGGGGGCGTAGGGAAGGAATAGCAGGGGGTGGGAGGATTGGGGAGGGATAACATTAGGAGAAATACCTAATGTAGGTGACAGGGGGATGGATGCAGGAAACCATCATGGCATGTGTATACCTATGTAACAATCTTACATGACCTGTGCATGTACCCCAGAAATTAAAGTATAATAATAAAAAATAAAGAAGATACCCATGTGGCCAAGAAGCTGAGGAAAAAATGTGTAACATTACTAATCATTAAAGAAATGAAAATGAAAACCTCAGAACTTAAAGTATAGTAATAAATAAATAAATAAATAAAATGTTATATCCTAAAAAAATTATACCCAAAATATGTGCTTAACACTTCTGCTTCCAGTACAGATGGAATAATAGTGCTTGGATTTACTCTTATGCAATAGGCATAATAAAATAAAATAAAACAAAAGGCATCTAGATTGAAAAGAAAGAACTAATACTTTATTTACAGGGAACGTGATTATTTATATAGAACATTAAAGGGATCTATAAAATTGTTACTAGAACTGGTAGGTGAGTTTAGCAGGACTATAGAATATAGTCAATATTTGATAACCATTTATATTTCTAAATACTAGCAAGGAAAAACTTATAAATGGAATTTTAAAAAAATTAAGACCATTAAAAATAGAAAATACATTTACACTAGCACCAAAAAATGAAATACTTAGATATAAATCTGACAAAATATGCACAAGGTCTGTATGTTGAAAACACTGAAACACTGATGAAAGAAAGAAAGTCTGAATAAATGGAAAGATAAACTGTGTTCGGAGATCATAAGACTCAATATTTTTGAGTTGTTATTTCTCCCCAATTTGATCTATATATACAGATAGATTCTAAAATTAAAACAGAAGTGTTTGACATCACCCAAACAGCTTTTAGGAAGAACAAAGTTAGAGGCCCAACACTACTTGATTTGAATACATTGTAAGTCTACAGTAATGAAAACATTGTGGCATTGGCATAAAGACAAATAGATCAGTGAAACATAATGGAGAGTCTATATATAAAGCCACTCATGTATTGACAAGTAATTTTTGACAGAGAGGCAAAGGCAATTCAGTAGAGAAAGGATAATGAATGGTGCTGGAAAAACTGAATATCCATATGCAAAAAAAAGTTTGAAGCCTATTTTTTTTACTGTACAAAATTAACTGAAAGTGGGTCATAGAGATAAATGTAAAACCTAAAAATATAAAACTTCTGGAAGAAAATATAGGAGAATATTATCTGATCTTGGTTTAGGCTAAAACTGTAAAGCTTCTAGGAGGAACTAGAGGAGAACTTCTTCCTGATTTTAGGGTGGGCAATAATTTCTTAGACAAAACACAGAAAGCACTAATTCTATAGACTTTATCAAAATAAAAACTTTTATTTGAGACACCATTAAGAAACTGTATAACCACATTGTATTCCAAGAAATTTCAAGAGAAAATATTTGCTTATTGCTTAAAATGCATATTGCTTAAAAAGGTATATAAAGCACTCCTAAAATTCATTACCTTAAAATCACCCTAAAGTACAAAAGAATTGGAATAGACTATTCATACAAGAAAATATATAAATTCCTAATAAGCACAAGAAGTGTCCTATGTGTTTAGTTATTTGAGAAATGCAAATCAAATCAAGACTATAAGGAAATACTTTGATATACCCACTAGGAATGCTACAATTTAAAACAACAAAAATCCTGACAACACTTGCCTTTTGTGAGAATTCAGAGGAATTTGACCTCTAATACCTTGCTAGTGAAAGTATAAAACATTCAAAAATGGTATAAACATGGGAGGCTGAGGTGGGCAGATCACTTGAGGTCAGGAGTTTGAAATCAGCTTGGCCAACATGGTGAAACCCCATCTCTAGTAAAAATATGAAAATTAGCTGGCCGCGGTGGCATGAGACTGTAATCTCAGCTACTCAGGAGGCTGAGGTGCGAGAATTGCTTGAATCCGGGAGGCAGAGGTTGCAGTGAGCCGAGATTGCACATCTGCACTCCAGCTTGGGCAACTGAGTGAGACTCCGTCTCTAAATAAATAAATAAATAAATAAATAAATAAATAAATAAATAGTCTAAACATTAGAATAAGTGTTTGACAGTTTCTTATAAAATTAAATATACACTTTTTCATGACCCAGCAGTTCTACTTCTAGATATTTACTTGAGAGATGAAATAATATATCCACAAAATACTTGCATGATAATGTTTATAGCAGCCTTATTCATAGTATCCCCAAAATGGAAACTTCCCATATGTCCATCAAGAGGAGAATGGATAAACAAACTGTGGTATATTCAAATAAATGTATTATTTATCAATAAAGTGAAGGAACTATTTACATGCACAGAAACATGGATAAATCGCAAAATCATGAATGGAAGAAGCTGGACACAAAAGAGTACATATGATATGATTCTATTTATATGAAGGTAAAGAAGAGACAAAACAAATCTATAGAAATCATAATGATGCTTTCCTTGAGGGAACTTTCTGGAGTGATGAATATCTTCTGTATCTTCACAGGGATATGGATTACTAGGTGATGTATTTGTCAATGGCTATTATAGTGGTAACATTTAAGATTAGTGTACTTTTAACTGCATGTAAATTATATTTAGTAAAAAACTAAAGGAGGATTATGTATATAATTGCTACATTTAAAAATTACTGGTTTTATTGCAATTTTATTAGTGTAAATGTTTAAGACTAATTGTGAAATTGAGTCTAAACGAATGAATTTTTCTTTATAGTCAGTGTTTCAATAATGGATTTTTTTCAGTAGATTCAGAGATGCTTATATTTACAGAATGCTGTTAGTACACCTAAAACTAAATCAATTTATTTAGAATTTACTAAGTGTGCATTACATATGGTTTAAGGACTATCTAGGTAGTCTGCTTCCATGAACTCGTGACCATGATTCCCATTACTCTTATTCAAAGTGGTCATCTGAGCTATGTGGTAAGAAAAAAAAGCATAACCATGAGAGAAATAAGAGAAAATGTTGTAAAGGGAAATAATTTCTAAAAGGAAATCAAAGTATGGTTAAGAAAGAGGTTAAACTAGCGAGCTAAGGAACTAGAAAGAATAAATCATCAATGTTTCAGGAGAAAAAAAGAATCTAATAACCTGGAAGCAAATGATCCCATTTATTCCTAGATATTTTTTCTTATACTTTTTATAATACAGATAAAACAAAAAGGCAACAAAGATGGATATGTCTTTGGTGCCACTTTCTATGAATTATGCACATTCAATAAATGCTTGGTGCATATGATGAATGAGAGAAAGATGTAATAATTAAATAAAGAATGTCTTTAACATGACTGATGTCCTTTCTGTTGCATTTATCTTTTATTGACAGGATGATTAATCAATAGACTTGAAGACAAATAATGATCTGTTCTCATATGGCCAATGCTTAATAGACTTTTTTATTTTCAAGATTATGATATGACCTCTGAAAGACAAAGAATCTCTTTTAAAAAGGATGTTTAACATAGTATAATAATTGGTTTTGCTGCATAGAAGTCAGTTTGTTTTCTTGGAATACGTAACTTAAATATTTTTAATGTCAATTTTTATGTAAAAAAAGAATCTCTTTTTATTTTCAAGTGAATTAAACTTGAACCATTCTCAAGTTTGCTTCATTTAAGTGACCTATAAATAGAGTTGCAACATGTGCCAGCTTGCCTAGGACAGTCCCAGTTTACACATGCTGTCCCGGCATTCTGCATAGATTGAATTAGTTCTGGATTTTATATGAAGTATTTTATTAAGAGTTGCATTAAAATAACCTGGGGTGAGTTTAGAAGGTCTCCATTTTGTACTTACATACTGCTCCTGCCGTGATTTCATCCTGTGTGGGATGCATGTAGGGTGAAGAGTTCTCAACTGAAATATAATCAGCAATAATCTATCTTTTCCCTAACTTTTCAGACACAAGATAGCTAACATTTCTTTTTTAAGGATGGGATGCAAGGCATCACTACTAAAATGAAGCATGATAAATCTTTGGTGGTGGTGGTGGTAGAAGTATTTGATATTGCTGTGCCATTTGCCTTTTGATATATTGGTCAGTTTAGTCATGATATATTCTTTGGCATTTGAGATGGGAGACTATAAGGTTGTTGGAGGTTATAAATTAGGGTAGGAAATAGAGGCTGAACAGTCTTGTCATAGAATGTACAGAAGGTAGTCTGGATGTTTTTTCTGCAGTGTTTTTGTAATTTATTGTAGAGTATAAATTTATAACTATTTGTGTTTTATTATTTGGTAATTTAAAAACTTTGCAATAAATATTTCAGCAGCAAGGTGCTAAAAATGAAAATGCATTTTTTACTGATGAATGTGTAACTTGTACAAAATTTTTGTTGACATTTGCTATCCAGTAGGGGGCTAGTAGTCACTGAAGACATGCTTGCAAAAAGAAACAAACCTATTAAAGAAGCAACAACATCAATTTCAAATGTTAGTAAAATTATTTTAAGAAAACCCAACGATGACAAAGATGTGGAAGGTGCATTATATAAGTTAGCTGTGAAGCATGACTTTTTTTTTTAGATTAAATAGCTGTTTTTAAAATTTTAGTCAATTTCAATTCCAAGTTTGTGTGTGTGTGTGTGTGTGCACGCATGTGCACACATATTCAAAAAGTAAATGTCTCCATTAACAGAACTTTAGTATACTAGTAAGTTGTTAACATTTTAAAAGGCATTTTAAAACAAATGCTTTTCAACACTAAGATGTTTAAATTTTCTCTGCAAAAGGGAAAAACTGAACAAATTAAAAAATTTTCATTATGCAAGAGTTACATGTGTCTTCTTCATCAGTGTATTCCTAGCACCTCACACAGTAGTTGATACATAGTTTTGCTCATTAAATAGTTGTTAAAGACTGAATGAATAGATAAGAAAGCTTAAGAAAAAAGGAGGAAAAATTATAAGTATTTTAGAGTGTCTGACAAAACCCCAGGAAAAGAATGAAGATAGACCTTACAATTAGAGTTTGCTGGGCATGGTGGCTTGTGCCTGTAATCCCAGCACTTTGGGAGGATGAGGTAGGCAGATCACCTGAGGTCGGCAGTTCAAGACTAGCCTGACCAACATAGAGAAACTCCCATCTCTACTAAAAATACAAAATTAGCTGGGCATGGTGGTGCATGCCTGTAATCCCAGCTACTCGGGAGGCTGAGGTAGGAGAATCTCTTGAACCTGAGGAGGTTGTGGTGAGCTAAGATTACTCCATTGCTCTCTAGCCTGAGCAACAAGAGTGAAACTCCATCTCAAAACAAGCAAACAAACAAACAAACAAAAAAACCAATTAGAGTTATGGACTTAAATACTATGAACTCTATCCTAGTATCTTGCCTCTGTTTTCAGTGTATCTGTTCTTCTGTGTCTCTCCAAAACATTTTCACTGGTCAGCTGTTCTGCATGGAATGAAAAATTATCATCGATAGAAATTTGTCGAATGAATGAATGAAAGGAGTTTAGAACTGGCCTTTATATTGAAAATCAGTACATTATTGGCATATGTGTTATACATCATGCTTGGGAATTGATATGATAACTTAAAAGCTATTTTATTTAAGTAAAAAGCTATTTTATTTATTTTGACAATTGAGAGCTTCAGTCAAAACATTGTGATGAAAATACAGTTAAGGTCTAAGATAGCACATAGTTAAACAGCGCTTTATGCTAATTAAGGTTGATGTAGACAGAAAATAAATATAAACTTGGCCATTTGAAAGCTGTTAAAATATTTCCTCATTTGATTACATTGTGATACATATATAAAAGTATTTTAAAATGGGCTATATGCATTTTGATCTGACATTGGTTATCAAAATTGATCTATGGACCATAAAAAAGTCATCCTTTCTTAAAAAGATACAAATAGAATTTTGTTTCATGCCTCTTAAACTTGGTACAAAGACAAGAGCAACAACTTCTGAATTTAAATCATAGCATATAGAGTTATCTTTTCTTTGCTGACATTTAAAAATGTCAAAGCTTGCTATGACTTTGACATTTTTAAAAAGTTTGTTACTTTTCTTCATAGGTTGGAAGTAAAAAAGTGAAATAACATGAAAAGTACATATTTTTATTTATATGTTTTTGATTGCTATTTTGATACATTCAAATAATATATAAAGATAAAATCAAGGTAGTTGGGTTATCTGTTACCTAAATTTTATCTTATCTTTTTGCTGAGAATATTCAAATTATTCTCTTCTGGCTATTTCAAAATGTACAGTAGATTATTTTTAACTAGTATCATCCTACTGATCTATCAAACATTAGGTTTTATTTCTATCTAATTGTATATTTATATCCATTGATCAACCTCCTAATGGTCCTTCCCTCTGCCCTTTTTGGCCAGTGGTAACCATCAGTCTACTTTCTAGAGATCTTCATGATATCCACTTTTGTAGGTCCCACGAGTGAGAACATGTAGTATTTGGTCTTCTGTGCTTGGCTTATTTCAGTTAACATAATGACCTCCAGTTCCATCCATGCTGCTGCAAATGACAGGATTTCATTCTTTTTAGGCCAAATAATATTCCATTCTATATGTCTGCCACCTTATCTGTTTATCCATTGATGGGCACTTAGGTTGATTTTATATTTTGGCTATTGTGAATAGTGCTGCAGTAAACATGGGAGTGCAGGTATCTCTTTAATGTATTAATTTCATTTCTTTTGAATGTATATTCAGTAGTGTGCAGTTGCTGGATCATATGATAGTTCTAATTTTAGTTTTTTGAGGAACCTCCAAACTGTTCTTTATAGTTGCTGTACTAATTTACATCCCCACCAACAATGTACAAGAGTTCCCCTTTTTCCACATCCTCATTAGCGTCACTTTATCCTTGTCTTTTTGAATAAGTCATTTTAACTGGGGTGAGATGATATCTCATTTTGATTTGATTTGCATTTCTCTGATTATTAGTGATGTTGAACATTTTTCATATACCTGTTGGTCATTTGTATGTTTTCTTTTGAGAAATGTCTGTTTAGATCTTTTGCCCACTTTTAAATTGGATTATTTGTTTTTTGGCTATTGAGTTGTTTGAGCTCCTTATATATTCTGGTTATCAATTCCTTGCCACATGGATAGTTTGCAAATATTTTCTGCCATTATGTGGGTTGTCTCTTCATTTTGTTTATTGTTTTCTTTTCTGTGCAGAAGCTTTTACACTTGATATAATCCCATTTGTCTAATTTTTCTTTGGCTGCTTGTGATTTTGAGGTCTTACTCAAAATCTTCACCCAGACCAATGTCCTGGAACATTTTCCCAATGTTTTCTCTTAGTAGTTTCACAGTTTCAGGTCTTAGATATAAGTTTTTAATCCATTTTGATTTGATTTTTTTTATGGTGAAAGATAGGGTTCTGGTTTGATTCTTTTGTGTATGGATATCGTGTTCCCAGCACAATTTATTGAAAAGACTATCCTTTCAACCCTTTGAATGCTCTTGGTGCTTTTGTTGAAAATGAGTTGGCTATAAATGCATGGATTTATATCTGGATTCTCTATTCTGTTTCATTGGTCTATGTATCTGTTTTTATGCCAGTACCATACTGATTTGGTTACTATAGCTTTGTAGTACATTTTGAAGTTTGGTAGTATGATGCCTCCGGCTATGGCTATTTGGGCTCTTTTGTGGTTCCATATAAATTTTAGGATTTTAAAATTATTTCTGTAAAGAATATCATTGAGATCTCAATAGGAATTGCATTGAATCTGTAAATTGCTTTGGGTAGTATTAACATTTTAAATTCTTTCAATCCACAAGCATGGAATATCTTCATTTTTTTGTGTCCTTTTCAATTTCATTCATTAATGTTTTATACTTTATTGATATTTCACTTCTTTAGTTGTATTGTTAGGTATTTGATATTCTTTGTACTTATTGTAAATGAAACTGCTTTCTTCATTTCTAAGATTATTTCTGGTTTGTAGACAGAAATGCTGCTGATTTTTGTATGTTGATTTTGTATGCTGCAACTTTACTGAATTTGTTGATCAGGTCTAACAGTTTTTTGGTGGAGTCTTCAGAGTTTTGTCATCTGTGAACAAGGCTAATTTGAGTTTTTTTTTCCAGTTGGGATCCTTTTTTTTTTTTTTTTTTTCTCTTGTCTAATTGTTCTGGCCAGGACTTCTAGTATTATGTTGAATAAACATAGTGTAGTGAAAGTGGGGATCCTTGTCCTGTTCCAGATCTTAGAGGAAAGACAATTTTTCTCCATTCAGTATAATGTTCACTGTGGGTTTGTCATATATGGTCTTTATTATTTTGGCATATGTTTCTTTCATAGTCTGTTGAGGGTTTTTTTTTTCATAAAGATGTTGAATTTTATGAAATGCTTTTTTGACATCTCTTGAAATTATCATATGAATTGGAATTCCCTTATATGTAATTTTTTTCTTTCCTCTAGCTGCTTTTAGGATCCTCTCTTTATCCTTAACCTTTGAGGATTTGATTACTATATGACTTGAGTTAGTGTTATGTGGGTTGAATCTCTTTGATATTCTCTGACCTTCCTCTACCTGGATATTTATATATTTCTCCAGTTTTGGAGAAATTTCAGCATTATTTCTTGGAATAAGCTTTTACTTTTTGCTCGTGCTCAACTCCCTCTTAGACACAAATAATTCTTAAATTTGGTCTTTTCAGGTAGTATTGTATTTCATGCTGACCATCTTTATTATTTTTCCTTGTTTTTTCTTATTTCTCCTCTGATTGTATTTTCAAATGCTTGTGTTCAAGCTCTCTGATTCTTTGAGAATCTGCTTCATCCATTCTGTTTTTGAGAGACTCTAATGATTTTTTTTAGTTCCATCAATGTATTTCTCAGTTGCAAGATTTCTGGTTTTTAAAAATTATTTCAGTATCTTTGTTAAATTTCACAGATGAATATCTGAACTGCTTTTCTGTGTTAACTTGAAGATCACTGAGTTTCCTTAAAACTGCTATTTTTATATGTAAGAGAGCTCACATACCACTCAGTGGCATCAGTAACTGGTTACTTGGTTTGTTCATTTAGAGAGATAATGGTTTCCTGTTTCCTGTTGCTTCCTGTGGATGTCTGTCTATGTCTTTGCATTGAAAGATTATTTATTCTAATCTTCCCTATCTGGCTTGTTTTGTTTTTTATTTGACTTGTTTTCTTAGAGATTCTTTGTAATTTACCTGCTTTTTTTTTTTTTGGCTAGGTTGCTGCCTTCTTTTTGGTGCTAGATGGTACCTTAAGCCAAAGTTTGCCTGGCTGTAGTAAATAATTGGGTTGCTGCGCATCCCGAATGGAAAAAGTCCAAAGGGGATATTCTGGTAGTGTTCGAGACTGGCTATGGTCTCATGCCCAGGAGATCTCTGGAACATACCTCCTATAGCATAGTGCTGCTGAATAGCCCCTCTAATTTGGCATCTCGTTTGTCTGAGTTAAGTAACAGTTGCCAGGACTGGGATCCAGTTTAGAA
The DNA here is from genome assembly GCA_963573385.1 of Cacajao melanocephalus. Taxonomy (NCBI): domain Eukaryota; kingdom Metazoa; phylum Chordata; class Mammalia; order Primates; family Pitheciidae; genus Cacajao; species Cacajao melanocephalus. Next base: position 71,237 of record CAUYLG010031402.1, on the reverse strand, counting down.
ACTGTGAGTTGGGGGAAGTTTTTCACACACTTTGTGCTGGGTAGATTGTGGGGAAAGGTATCAAATATCTTACAGTTTGCTTGGAATTTTTTCACTTCTTTGTGGCCCTAGGAACTGTCTCTTCCTCACATTTGAGTTCTGGGATATTGCTGATGATAAATTGGTGCTGTATATTTGTTGTTCATTTTCCGTGGGGGATGGAGGGAGTGAAGCCAGCTTGCTTCTTTGTCATTTTGGAACAAGAACAAAAAGTATATATTTTTAGTAAAGTTAAAATTATTTTTTCATCAGCAAGTGTTAAAAGTTATTTTGTTCAAAATGACTTAGGAGTGTTGCTATAGAGATGGCTTTGATAGGTACTTGAAAAAGTTACTATGCTTATTTTAAAAATGGTTTAAAATTTTGTTTCCATAATTACTCAAATTTTTTGATTTGCATGTTCTCTTTGAATGTGTTTTGGAGTAAATTTTAAGACTTCTCAGTTCTTGGAGAAGGATTTTCTTATGCTTCAAGGTGTATTTCTTCCATATATTATCTCCATTATTATTATTATTTTTATTTTTTTGAGATGGAGTTTTACTTTTGTCACCCAGGCTAGAGTGCAATGGCACGATCTCAGCTCACTGCAACCTCTGCCTCCTAGGTTCCAGTGATTCTCCTGCCTCAGCCTCCCAAGTAGCTGGGATTACAGATGTGTGCCACCCCACCTGCCTAATTTTTGTATTTTTAGTAGAGACGGGGTTTCACCATGTTGTTCAGGTTGGTGTCGAACTCCTGACCTCCAGTGATCCACCCACCTTGGCCTCCCAAAGTGATGGGATTACAGGCGGGAGCCACCACACCCAGCCTTAACTCCCCTATTCTATACATTTACTGCATACTCCAGCCATTCAGTTTCACTCAGTTTCTGTTTTCTTTTTCTTTTCTGTAACATGGTTACTATTTTTGTTTGAGTGTGTATTTTTATAGACATTCTCTGCAAATACAAGAATAGATGTGTACACTATATATATTTCTTTGAAGTGATACCATACTATATATAGTATTTCCTTATCTTTCTTTTTTAATTTAGCAGCATATGTTGGAAATCTTTCTTTACCAGTACATAGTGAGTGTGCTTCTTCATAAATTTTAGTGAATGTGTCATATTATTTAGTTTGTAATGATGGACAGTTAGATTATTACCCCATTTTTTTTTTTGCTATTACAAATGTGATTATGATATATAAATCTGGTGTGTGTGTACTTATAGTTTTGCATAATAGTAAATCTATAAGCTAAACTGAAATTCCTAGAAGTAGAATCACTTGGTTGAAGAATGTATGCAGTTTTAAGTTTTTGTAGTCATTGCGACATTGCCCACTAGAAAGAACGTTCACATTTATACTTCTGTCAACAGGCATTAACGTTTTAGTTTCTAACTCATTAGCCAATACAGTATTATGTATCTTTTTATCTTTACCAGTGCAATAGGTGAAAAATTATACTGCATTATAGTTTTGTTTTCTTTTTTATATAATAAGTGAGTCAAATGACATTTCTGCATATGTTTAAGAATAGTTTTTTGTTTTAAAAGTCTGTTTATATCTTCTGACATTTTATCTATTGAGTTTTGGTCTCTATTTACATGGATTTTTAGCATCTCCATTTATATTATAGAAAATAACTCTTTGTGGAATGGACTGCATATTAGTTTTCTATATCTGTATAACAAATGACCACAAACTTAGTGGCTTATAAAAACAAGTTTTTTCTTATTTCACTTTGTGTAGGTCAAGATTAGGCTGAAATCAAGTTGTTGCCTGAGGCTGAGATCTCATCTCATGCTCAGGGTCTTCTTCCAGGCTCCCTGGTCATTGACAGAATTCACTGCCTTGCAACTGTATGAGATGCCCTCAGCTCTTAGGGGCTATCTTTTCCAACCATGTGGCTTTCTCCATAGCATGCCAGTTTTTTTGTTTGTTTCTTTGTTTTGTCTTTTTCAAAACAGTAGAGAGTGTCTATGCTGCTTGGGATCTCTCTGACTTCTGTCTCTGACCTCTAAACTCTCTTTTAAAGGGCTAACATGATTTACCACACCCACCTAGGACATGATAAAATTAATCTCCCTTTTGATTAAAGTCAACCATGGAGGGACCTTAATCAGATCTGCAAAATCACCTCACTTTGCCACATAATGTAATCTAATCATGGGATTGCTATCCCATCATATTCACAGATCCTGCCAACAATCAAGGGAAGGGATTATGAGAAGGGTGTGTACACCAGGTGGTGAGAATTGTGGGAGCCAGCTTAGAATTCTGCTCACCTCAGATTGCACATTCTTTTTCCGAGTTTACTGTCTTTTGACTTTGCTCTTATTATTCTTTTTACCAATGCATAAACATAAAAATATTATGATGCAATGTATTCTTTTTCTTTTTTTGAGACAGGGTCTGGCTTTGTCACCCAGGCTGGAGTGCAGTAGCACAGTCATGCTCACTGTAGCCTCGACCTCCCGGGCTCAAGCGATTCTTCCACCTCACCCTCCCAAATAGCTGGGACTACAAGTGTGCACCTCCACGTCCAGCTATTTTTTAAATTTTCAGTAGAGGTAGCATTTCTCTAGCCTGTTGAGGCCGGTCTCAAACTCCTGGGCTCAAGTGATCCTCCTACCTTTGCTCCCCAAAGTGGTGGGGATTACAGGGTATGAGCCACCCTGCTCAGCCTATGTTTTTCTTTTATGGTTCTGGATTTATTTATTTTTAATGGAGATATAATTCATGTGTCATAAAATTAACCCTTTAAAAATATACACCTCAGTGGTTTTTAGTATATTTTTGAAGTTGTCCAACTATTACCACTACCTAATTCCAGAATATTTCTGTAAACCCCAGAAAACTTGTGCCCATTAGCAGTCACTTGTCATTCTTCTCTTCCCTCAGTCCTCTGGCAACCACTAATCTACTTTATGTCTTTGAATTTGCCTATTCTGGATATTTCATAAAAAATAATATCATGCAATATGTAGCCTTTTGTTACTGGCTCTTTCAGTTAGCATAATGTTCTCAAAGTTCATTTATTATGTAGCATGAATCAGTAATTCATTCCTTTTTATGATGGAATAATATTTCATTGTATGTATATGCTACATTTCTTTTATTCATTCATCAGTTGATGGAATTTGAGTTTCTCCTTTTTAGCTATTATGCATAACGCTATTATAGACAATTGTGTGTAAATTTTTGGGTGGACATATGTTTTTAATCCTCTTGTCTGTATTTTTATTATAATCATTCCAGGGAGTATGAAGTGGTTTTTATTTGTATTTCCCAAATGACCAGTGATGTTGAGCATCTTTTCTTGTGCCCATTGGCTATTTGTATATCTTCTTTGGAGAAATATCGAATCAAATCCTTTGTTCGGATTATGTTTAAAAGGCCCTTTCTTCACTAAAATTAATATATATTTCTATTATTCCGATACTGGCTGTGCCATCCAGTCAGACAATGTTATTTCTTCACATGACTACTCCTTTGTCCCACAGTCATTTATCAAGTGATCAATTTTTCCATTAATTTGAGATGTCGTATTTATCACATATTGAATTATTGTATGTTAAGGTGTATTTATAAATGTCTTGTTACGTTCCATTGATCAATCCATCCAAAGAATATATCTAGTTAAAAAATTTTTCGTTACTTACATAATCTGAATTATAGTTATTAAAAGCAAGAAACTTGGCAACATGAGCTTTAGTAATACTTTAAATGCATAGATATATAAATAACCTTCTTGTAGTTTATATTGGATTATACAGTGAATTATGAAGATGTGGGAAGGTCCTGGGAGAGTAGGAAGGTAATGTTTTTACCAATATTACTTTTTGCAGTTATACAGTTTGCATGTTTAAATAAGCCGAGTAAAAAGTGAGAAGAGAAATGTAAATTGATAGAATTGAATGAAAGCCTTTCCTTGTAATATATTGATAGAGATGACATTAATAAGCAGAATGACAAACAGGATCATTTCAGCTTTTGAATGATTAAGAATAAAACTGTATCAGCCAGGCATGGTGGCTCACACCTGTAATACCAGTGCTTTGGGAGGCAGGAGGATCGCTGGCGGAGCAACATAGTGAGATACCACGTCTACAAAAGGTTTTTAAAAAAAATTAGCTGGTCATACCTGTCGTTCCAGCTACTCTGGAGGCTGAGGAAGGAGGATCACTTGAGCCCAGGCTGCAGCGAGCTATGATTGCTCCACTGCACTCCAGCCTGTGTGACAGAGTTGCCAGGCTGGAGTGTAGTGGAGCAATCTCGGCTCACCGCAACCTCCCCGTCCTGGGTTCAAGCGATTCTTCCGCCTCAGCCTCCCGAGTAGCTGGGACCACAGGCGCGTGCCACCACGCCCGGATAATTTTTGCATTTTTAGTAAAGAGGAGATTTCACCATGGCCAGGATGGTCTTGATCTCTTAACCTCGTAATCCGCCCTCCTCGGCCTCCCAAAGTGCTGTCTTATTCTTAAAAAAAGAATAAGCCTGTATTTATCGTTCTTCCCACCAGATGGCGAACGTGCATCCTAAAAACAAAAGATTTGCAATTCTCTGTTCCACCTGAGCTAGCTGCAGAGATTGTTTAGCTGATATTCGAGATTGTAGAAAACAAGTCTTCACATGTATCACTGCGTTTCATATTCAGATATGATATTTATTCTCAAATGTTTATCTCTGGTTCTGAGATTTCCAAGTACTAGACTTGTATTTACAACTGCAAGTTTTATAGCCTTACCTTTTGTTCCACATATATTTCCAAATCAAGATGTTCAAAATGTAAGTATATACTTCCTCGCAAAGTAGCAGCTTCTTTGTCATCCCCTAGCTCATCTGATAGCACCATCAATCATTATTCTGGTCAACTAAAGATACTTCGGTATCATTTTCTAATTCTTCCTCTTGATTTTTATAATATGTATATATTTATGATTTTGATTAATTTCATCCCCTTCCCCCTCAACTCCCCACAATATATTTTTCTTCCTTTCTGGCTTCCTGCTTTTCAGCTTCATTTACTTCACTCCATTTTCTACCTCGTTTTCTGAACTGTGATATTAAAATGCAGTTATGACGAAGTCATTATTTGCTCACTTTTGATGTCTTCCCATTTTGCACTTGAAGTTCAAATTGTTAGCTTTCTAAGGGAAATGAAAATTTACTAAGTACCTATAATGTTCTAGGCTTTGTGAGAAAAATTAATACATGTAACTTAATTCCCATAAAATGTTGTAAATATCCTTTTATATTAAAATAATTTTTAACATACCAAAATTAGAGGTAGCGTTTCCATTGGAACATAGGTTTTTCTAACTCAAAAGCCTATTATTCCCCCTTTCTCATCTCACTTTTTTTCCTTTTCCCACGTAATCTAGCCTCAGCAGATCACTAATGCATTTTAAAAACTCTTTCATACTTAAAACTTTAAGTATTTTCTCATGCTTTTCCTTATCTAGAATTCTATTCTAGTTATGTATGTATTAATTCAACAAATATTTATTGAGTATTGATTGTGTGTCAGATTTCTAGATGCTTAGAGTGTAGCTCTGAACAAATAGACAAAACTACTTTTTAGTTGGGAAAGACAAAGAAATAAGAAATAACTAGTATGTTGGATAGGAGTGTAATTTCAGTCCTGTGCATTTGACTGTCCAGGCTGTGCACAGCAGAATTCCAGGGGGCACAATTCACTTAGATGTGAGCGGCACTACTTGGAGTTCTGCACCTCTGAGGTCCTAGTGACAAGTGCTGTGGATGAAGATAGTATAATAATACATGGGAGAAGGGAAAGGGATTTTTAATGGAGAAACAGTTTACAATTGTAAATAGGGTGTTAGGGAAGGCCTTGCTTAAGACTGAGTTAAGACTTGAAGGAAGTGAAGAAGTAAGACGTGGATATCTGAGGGAAGGGCACTCTAGGCAGAGAATAGCAAGTGCCAAGATTGTTAAGTGAGGGTGTGCCTTGGCATATCGGCCTAAACCTTACCTTTTTCTTCAAAGCCTAACTCAAGTATTCCTAATTATATGAACCCTTTCTGTATTTTTTCTAGCAAGAATTACATTTTTGCTTATAAAGGATACCATTATTAATGTATTTGCCATTGTCTGACCTTCGTTTCTTTTTTCTCTTACTCAATTTTGAACAACTTGAGGGCATACTATCTTTTACATCTTTGGGTCTATACATATCTAGTTAAGGTTCTAGAAATTGAGTATTAGTTGAATTAGAATGAAATGAAATGAACTAAATCTTTGGGTCTATACATACCTAGTTAAGGTTCTAGAAATTGAGTATTAGTTGAATTAGAATGAATTGAAATGAACTAAATCACTGAAAAAGCTAGTAGCTAACCAGTTATCCTCTTCATATATCTTTTACTCGTTAACAATTATCCTGTGTTTACAAAAATGGAATTTACTTAAAGAATCTGGTAATTTTTTTCTGCCCCTTAGCCTCATTTTGCTCCTAATGTCTTTGCAAACCATGTTAACATACATGAAAGAATCAAACTACTTGTTGCTACATAGAAGATTAATCTCCAGTATTCTATTTTTTCTTAGAAACTTGCAATAATGCTAGAGGATTTTAAGTGTAATAGTGTATTTTAAAAGAAATTCTTATGCCTATTTGCTTTGACCTGTCACATTTTAGGTTCATTTTAAATAATTTGCTTAAATGCCTTGCTTTTTTCCCCATGTTCTTCTATTTTTCGGTAACATGACCTATGTCCTAGTTTGTCACTACTAGTCCTGGCTTATACATGTTGTCTTGGCATAATTATTAAGAGCACCCTTTTCACTCTCAAAAATGTCCTGGAGTTGACAATTAATTACATGGTCTCCCTGTTCTTCTTAGAGGCTTTCTATGTGATATCTCATATACAATGCTGCCCAATACTTCTTAGACTTATTGAAAGTTCCCAATGGAATCATAGTGCAGCAAATATTACTACAGGTATTTAGCCAAAAATATTTATTGAGTATATACTTTATTTATAACAGATTATATGGAGAAATAGTAGAAGAGTCTCTGTGTCATATGAATTTATAATCTAGTAAGTCAGAATTAATGATATAGTTATATAAACATAAATATGTGAAATGGGCAAATATAAATGTAAGAAAATATAATTTGGAAATACATATAGAAATATATAAAAATATAATTTAGACATACATAAAATAGAAAATATAATTTAGAAATACGTAGTCAGAGAACTACTTTTGTACATTAACAAATTTAAATTATGGAACCAAATAGGGAAGTTTGGGAGAAATTTTGCAGATTTGTTAAAATCAACCAAATTTAATAAAGGAACTTTAAAAGATAGAAGATACAGCATTGTGTAAAAATAGCAGGAAAGCAAGTTTGTGTGGCATAGACATTCCTATATTATCAATTTTTCTTCTGTCACTCTTATTTTATTTTGGTTCTCAGATACAGCGAGGTTTGTTAATCATTTGTCAGTTTATGGCACTTCAGTGATTTGTGGTTTTTTTCCCACTTAAGTATGTATCTTTGCATAATACACAATGCTGCTTTGTGTATGTATGTGTTTTAAATTACATAAAGGATACGGTGCTTTAGATCTTACATTTTAAAAGATTCATTCATGTAGGAATATCAGTTTGTTGTTCCAGACTGCTGCATTATAATGTGGTAGACAGAATAATGACCTCCAAAAATGTCCATACCCTGATCCCTGGAACCCCTGTATGTTACCTTACCTGGCAAAAGAGATTTTGCAGACATGATTAAGGTTAGGGACCTTAAGAAAATTTAGATTGTCTATGTGGGCCTAATATAAACACATGAAGCCTTAAAGGTAGAAAACTTTTTTTTTTTTTTTTTTGGCTGGGTCAATGAGATGAGATAGAAGAAGGAGGAGAGATTCAAGGCAGGAAAGGGACTAAAATGCCTATTGTTGAGTTGGAACTTGGGGGAAGGGGACCATGAGTCAAAGAATTTGGCATCCTGTGGAAGCTGGGAATCTCCCTCAATTTATAGCCAACAAGAAAATGGGGACCTTGGTCTTACAACCACAAGGAAGTAAATTCTACCAGTAGTTTAAATGAGCAAAAAATAGATTCTGCCCTCTCCCCCCTCACCTTACCTTTCTTTGTAACATCATTGGTTTAATCTGGGGAAAGCTGGTCTCCTAAAATAAGTTAGGAAATGATCCCCTGTCTTCAATTCTCTTCTAGAAGAGTTTTTGTAGAGCTGTTATTTCTTAAATGTTTGATAGAATTTGCGTCTGTTGCCATTTGGGCCTAGAGTTTTCTTGTACCTATGTCTTTAAAAACTACGAATTCAGTTTTTTCGGTGGTTTATAGACCCATTCAGGTTACTTATTTATCCTTGAGCATATGGCTGTTTTTCCAGGCTAGTAAATATATAGCCATGGTAGCTGTACTTATTCTAGGGATATCTAAGTAATAATCATTTAAAAAGTATTCTTTCTTTTCCTTTTAAAATATTAGAGACAGAATAGACATTTTTATTCTCTTTTTCAACTTAACCTTTTCCATGTTCCATGCTAATCTATAATCTTACACCTATATTTAATTCCAATTTCAACTCACCTTTATATCTGCCATTACCATTGGGATAATTTTAGTGATCATTTCTCGTCTCAGGCTAGGTTAGTGACTTTTAAATTTTCATCTAGAGAAATTCAGTCATTGTCATTTTCCTTTACCTTGTGGAAGTTTTGCCTTTTAGTACACTATCCACTTGTTTTGTCCTTCTTATTTAAAGTCTAGGGAAGCTGTTATTCATTTCCTGTAGGGTATGACTTCACCAGAGTGTCCACCTTTGAAGCACTTGCTTTTCAGTCATACTTTAACAATTTTAAGCCAATAATATCCAATGTCATAATCAGTGACATTTAATTTACCTAGATGCTACTTATTACTATTTCTTGACAATATCTGTAGATTCATTTTTAACAAGGCTTCTTTTAGTGCCATAAATTCATTTGTAAAATATATTTTGGTATTAATAATTGTATCAAGGAAAATGCTTTAGTAGTAAAATTAGAAGCAAAGAAAAGCTAGTAAGGCATTAAAATGGGAATATTTGTTAGCCAATGGTGATAGTTTTATTATCCAGTAGCACTCTTTGTTAAGCTGTTGTGGAGAGAATTTTAACACCAAAATGACCATTTTTGAGACTCTGATTCATTCCAACACTAATGTGTGTCTTAGATTACTCAATTAAAAACATAAAATTTAATAAATTGTAAGGCATTCTTAACTGATATTTGCCTATATGCTCATATAATACTTTTTCACAGATATTTTACAGATATATTGGCAGTAGAAGTATATGTGTGAGTCTGCATAGTGGACTGTGGGAGTATATTGCCTCTAGTTGGGCTTTTATGGCAATATTAATGCTATATGCTGACTTTTCACCCACCTTTCCCCTTACCCTTTGGCTCTCCCAATACATACCTGTGAAGTAGTTCCTGGTCAAGGATATAATGGATAAGGACTACAAAATTTGGCAGCCATACTAAGGTGAGGCAAGGGTAGGGGCTGGTGAATATAGAAGTGTTTATTTAGATCTTTTAGTAAAGCAAATGATGAAGTATTAAATAAAACTGGTTTGAAATAAATTTCTTGTTTTATTTTCCTCACCGGATACTTTTCTCTCTTAGAGCCAAAGTGCTAAGGCAGGCCTGGGATGAACCATTTGGGAAGTAGCCTTTGGAGGACCAAAGGGGAAGAAGAGTGAGACTAAAGAGCTAGCCACTAAATTCATCTTGTTTATTGCTGAAGTTTAAGGAACAGAAACAGTCTTTTAAAGGTTCATGCAAGGTCTAGCCACCTCATTAGAGTTAAAATAGAAAAAAGGTGGGGGGAGTTGGCATCAACACTTTTAATAAAGATGAAGATACATTTTTCTATTGCATATTTTTAATTTTCCAAGGATTCAAGTGTTTAAATTGGTCAATGCATAATAACATGAATTCAGCATCACGGTGGAACCTTTGAGTTTTTTTTACACATTTACATTGAAGCATCTGCACTCATATTCTCCGCCTTCCTGCTTGTTACCATAGATAAACAATCCCTGCTCTAACTGTGCATATAACCAACCTATTTTTATCTACTCAAGGACATAGCTCATGGAATTCTCTGAAATACAGTATGAGATTGGGTGGGGAATATTTATTTACAATAATTAATATAGTTCAAATTTTCATGCTAAATGATATGGAATAACTGAATTACTTGAATAATTTTCATAATTTAAAATTTCTTTTATATTGGGGATTTGACTTCTGCTTATTTTGTTTAATACTAGTGTTATCATATGTCAAATGTAAGAGGTAACTTAGATTAAAGTGGTGATTCTCAAACTTTTTGGTCTTGGGGACTCTTTACAGTCTTAAAAAACCTTGAAGACCTCAAAGAGCTTTTGTTTATGTGGATTGTATTTATTGATTTTTGCCATATGAGAAATAACAACTGATAACAATTTTTAAAATGTGTATTTTTTCACATTTTTATTTTATTTTTAGTTAAAATAACAGTAAACCCACTGTATGACAACTAACTGTATACAGTAGACAGAATTCTAAGTTGATGTACAATGAGTCTTGCCCTTCCCTTGAGTATGCATAAAACCTGTGACTTGCTTCTAGCTAGTAGAGTATGGCAAAGATACTGGGAGAGTCAGTTATATAGTTATATTGCATTATATGAGATGATGTCTTCAACTGGAGCAAGAGATTCTTCTGCTGGTTTAGAAGTAAACTGCTATGTTGCAAAAGGGCTGTGAGAGAGCCATATGTCAGGGATCTGTGGAGGGCTTCTAATAGCTGAATAGCACGTCTCTGACAGCAAGCAAGAAAGTGAGGACCTAAATCCTTGAGCCACAAGGAATTGAGTCATGCCAACAATCACATGGGCTTGCAAAAGGATTCTGAGCTCTAGAAATAAGTGTGGTCCAGTGGACATCTTGATGACAGCCTTCTGAGACCCTGAGCCAGAGGATCATTTAAACTGTACTTGGACTTCTGACCTATGGACACTGTAAGATAATAAATATATGCCTTTTTAAACTATTAAACATATGGTTATTTGTTTTGCAGCAATGGAAAACAGTATAGCATATTTCAAAAAAGTAAAGAGAAATCTAGTGAGAAAAGTGACATCATTTTACATTTTGGGGAAATTCCATTAATGTCTGACTTAGTGGAATACAGCTTCTGTATTCAATATATCAAGATATCACACATAATTTAGCCTCTGGAAAACTCCACTGTATACCCCGAGAGAATGAGAATTAAAAGGGCAAATAACATTTTAGTATCATGCATATAGGTCTGACCCTGCAGCTCCTCTGAAAGGGATTTTGGGATCCTACTGAGGGCACTGGATTACACTTTTGAGAACTGCTAAATTTTGGAATGAATTTTCAGTAGTCTCCTCCTCCACCACCAACAGAGTATTTAATTGTATGTGGACAAGATTATATAAGATAATGTAGGGTATATGGAACACTCAGCTTCCTTGACTGTTTACACTTGATTTCTACTTTTGTCCTTGAGTTTGTCTATATGGTTTATGTTCTCTGCTCCTCATGGTAAGAAAATTCAGTAGATTCTTACTGAGTCTCATTTCTAGGAGGAATAGATAGGAATATGTGTAATACATAATGAATTGAGACAGAGTTTTTGTAAATCATCCTGGTATATTTTGACTGCACTATTTACCTGCAAAAGTGCTGTAGCCATTGAGAGATTGGTTTAAAATCCAAGAGGAGTTTTTTAAACTGTATTTTTTCACTTATAAAAAATTTATAGAAATAGTCTTTTTTTTTTTTTTCTTTGAGAGTCTTGCTCTGTCACCCAGGCTGGAGTGCAGAAATGCAGTCATAGATCACTGTAGCCTCTAACTCCTGGGATCAAGCAATCTTCCTACCTCAGCCTCCTGGGTAGCTAGGTCTACTGGTGAATGCCACCATGCCGAGCTAATGTTTAATTTTTGTTAAGATGGGGTCTCACTACATTGCCCAGGCTAGCCTTGAACTCCTGGCCTCAAGCAATCTTCCTGCCTTGGCCTCCTAAAGGGCTGTCATTATAGGATGAACCACCATACCCAGCCTCATTTTTTAAAAATTGTGTGTATCTATTTTTATGTGTGTGTTTTTCTGTATGTGTAATACTTAATAATGGTACTAATTCTTATTTCTCTTGAGTGTTTTTGTTTAATTTTGCGTGACCTTTTTTGTCCCTAGGAATCCCGAAGAGTGATTAGTCCTGTGCATCTCAAGATGCAAATTTATCAATACATGATAAATTTGCTATTATCATAAGATTTGGGATGCAGCTTAGTGTTACTAACATTAATATATTGTGTGGATTTCTTCTTTAGCAATCTGCAGCTACTCTTGTTTTGTTTAAAACAACTAAGTCAGCAAAAATAAATAGTACAGAGAATCAAAATTGTTGTTACCTATAATTAACTATTTTTATTTCTGTGATACATACCTGATAGTTGCTAATATCTATTATTTGACACAGCTGGAAATTTTAAGGTATGATTTGGAAGTCTTTGTCTGGAAATAAGGTCTCTCAAGGTTGGTTTGAAGGTTATTGGTAGAACAGTTCTCACTTTGCTTACCTAATTACACAGTGCTTGAACTGGAAAATTAAACTTTATGTTGACTTCCCTGTCCCTACTAATGCATCTCTCTTCCAGTTTTTCCTTTCATTTCTTCTTTTATTATATTTCCACCTGAACTTTTTTGTCTATTTCTTAGAGTTAGTTTTCACCTTATTTTTCCTCACTGATATTTTAAAATTCCTATTGAGTTTTCTGTTTATTCAATCTCTTTAATCACTTTAGTCTTCCTTTTCTGTGTGTCAGACTTAATTAGTTGTGATGAAGCAGGATTAATAAATTTTAGTTACATACCTCAGAAAAAATCATAATATTTTTCATACAACCAAGATGGCAAGACTACAATGTGTAGGGAATCAAAAGTGTTGCAATGCAAAATAACTTTTTTATTTCTGTGATATATATATATCTGAAACTCACTTATATGAAAGATTTAACATAAAGTTTTGAAGTATGACTTAAAACCTCTGTCTGGAAGGTGGTAAGACAGCAGATTCTCTTCTATTTGACTTTGCTTAGTAAGAATTAGAGTCACAGGATGGGAGGATTATGAAGACTTGATTTTTGCCCTTGCAATATTTCTTTTTTCTACTTAAACATGTTTTGAATCTATGCTTTAGTGTTTTATTCTCTCAGAAAACATAAAGCTTAAGAGTTATGTTTATCTTCAAGGCTTAAAGTCTTGGTCTTTTAGTCTGTATTTTTACATCACCTTTGGATTTTAAATGCCAAGAGCACTTATAAACTATAACACTAACTTACATTTAAAATAAGAGTTCCATAAGAAGTTGCTGAATGATAGAGATAGAATAGTACTATGTAAGGATCACTAGACTATGAGTCAGCAGATCTGGGTACTATTTCAAACTAGTAACCTTTTTAGAACAACGATTTAGACCAAAAAGATGAAATAAGGCATCTCGTCTCTTTTCTGTAGAAGAAAGAGGTTTAGGTACTGTTTTAAATATGATAGGATGCTATTGTATGGTTTAAACATGGAAGGAGCATGATATTTTTTTTGTGGGTGTGTGGACAATCTTTGATGGAGAATTGTTTGTAGGGTACAAGATTAATGCACAGAGAAGTTAGGAGATTATTAAAGTCATCTATTAGAGAGGTGTTGGTAGATTGAACTAGAATTTTAGTAGTGAGGTGGAAAATGTTAATGGATTTGTGTTCCATTTTGAACATAAGAGTTGATAGAACCTACTGATAGATTGGATTTGTGTGGTGGAGTGTGAAATAAAAAGATATCAACGATAATTCCTAAATAAATCATGGTGTTCTAAGACAGAAAAAAACTGGGGAGGAACAGGTTTGGGTGAAGAAATCAGGAATTCTGTTTGGCAGTGTTATGTTTGAGATGCTCTTTTGACTTCTGTTTGGGGATTCCAAATTGACAGATGGTTAAATGAGTCTGGAGTTTTAGGGGAATATAAGGGCAAAGATATTCAGAAGATATTTAAAGCCATGGGAACTAAGTCACCGGGAAGGAGGAGCTGTAAATAAAAAGAGCAGAGAGAGTTTACAACACAGCCACAAGGCCTTGGACATTCCACACATTTAAAGATCTAAGAGGGGAATAAGAGCCAACAAAAGACACTAAGAAAAAATTACCACTGAGAAAGAAAATCAGAAGAATGTGTTTCAGGAATGAAGAGTAAAAATGGTTTAAAAGTCATGGATAGCATAGCATTAGTGTCAAATGCTATAAAAAAAAGTCATGGCGAGAAAGGAAGAGAGAAGTATCTGTTTGGTTTGATAACATGGATGTAATTGGTAAGAACAATCTCAATAGAACATTAGAGCTAGAAACTTGATTAGTATAGATTTAAAAGAGGATGTGAATTGAAAATGTGGCCATAGCAACTAAAGACAACTTCTTCAAGAAATTTTGCTGTGAAGAGGAGCAAAAAAAATGAGATAGTACCTGGAAGGGAATATAGGGTCAAGGGAAGTTCTGTTAAGATAGGAAATATAGTAATATAGTAATTATAGTAATAAAATCACTGATAACTTGATTCACACATAAAATTAGTATTATTTGTTTATAATTACAAGTCAAGAAATGACACTGATTATGGCACAATCAAAGAACCACAAGAGGCCAATTCAGGAAGAAATCAAATAGAACCAACGGACTTCTAAAATAGACTAAAGAGTAAATAGGTATTTTATGGAGGAGCTGGTAAGAAAAAGGGTAAGCTAGATGGAAAATTGATAGAATAGATCTTGTTTATATTATATTTTCCTTTCTTTTATGTTTTCAAATTTGGTTCTTAAACACCTTTACTTTTAAGTAGCTAGGATCTCTGATTAATCCTGATCTGTGTCCACATCAAAGGGTCAGACAAATTATATTTTTTAAGTTGATAAGCTTAGATTGAAATACACTTAGATTTGCATTAGTTTATTTGGATCAGATTTTCTGTTTTGGTTGAACAAAGACTAAAAATTTTATTTGCTTACCTTTCACCAAATGAGGAAAGAGGGATGATGAAAGAAGCTAAGATGTCTATTCTGGATTAAGTGATTTCAGGCCAAAAGAGCTATTTTCCAGAGAGTTGTTTTGAAGCACAGGATAACAAGCAGCAATTCTTCAGTTTCCAGATGACAGAATATATAACACAGAGTTGATCATAATATTTTTCTTAAAATACTGTCTTTTATGGTCTTCCGGGCTACCACATTCTCTCTTGACTTTCCTCTTACCTCTGTGGCTCCTCCTTCTTTGTTTCCTTTACTGGCTTTTCCTTCTTTACCTGATGAGTTAATGTGGAACTTAGCTCCCCGATGCTCTCTCTTAAACCTCTTATTCACCTTTTGTTTCTTTTAAATTTTAACTCTGGGTGATCTCATCTACTTGCTTGGTTGAAATCATTAATAACACTCTGATGCTTCCTAAAGTTATATATTCAGTTGAGAACTTTCTTCTAAACTGCAGAGTGACATATTTCATTGCTTACTTCTCTTTTTAGCTGTTTTACATGTACCTCAAATTAAACAATTCGTCATCTTTCCCATCTCCCTCAGCATTCTCTGTCTCAGCAAGTTTTAAGACTATCTGCTAGGTTACTGAAGAGAGAAATCTGAGTTATTTTTTACTCCTATCTTGACTGTGACCAATGACTAAGTCCTGTTGATTCAACACCTGTCTTTTTAGTCTGTTCTTTTTTCTCTATCTTATTATGATCACTTTAACCCAGGCCAACTAAAATCTTGCCTGGGCTATTACATTAGCTTTCTAAATGATCTTTCTCTGCATCCACATATAGTGAGATAATATTTTGGTGTATTTATGGTTATATTTTCTCCTATGTGTTTCTTGTTAACTCCTGAATCTTCTCCATTGTGACTGCTAGAACTTGATGTATCTATTGCCTCAAAAAGGGTTGTTAGAGCAAAACACACAATTATTCACGGACTGATTAAATATCAGAATCTCAACAGTTTTTCATGCCCTGAAGGATGTGGCTACTGTTTCTTCTCCAGCTATTTGATTTCTTCCTGAATTGGCCTCTTGTGGTTCTTGGATTGTGCCATAATCAGTGTCATTTCTTGATTTTCATACATCTTTGTACATTCCAGATATAGAATACTCCTTTGTTCCACTTATGGCTTGGCCATTGTGTGTCAGTCCATGTTTCTCATCTTGAATCTTTTTTTTTTTAGGAAAACTTCTTATGAACTTCTGAACTCTAACACTATTTCAAGGCAACCTATTATTACAAGATTTCTTAACATTTCTAATTTGAATTCTCAATAATATATATAATTTCTTATCTATCTTCCCTGCTATACTACTGATAAAAACTCCTGTAAGGGCTAGATGGTGTCCTCCCTACTTCCTCCTTCCTTTTCTTTTTTTCTCCCTCCCTCCTCCCTCCACTCATTTTTCTTTCTTTCCTGTGAACTCTTTAGTACTCAGAAAAGTACCTATGATACTTTAGTCAATACTTAAATACTTGTTGAGTGAATAAGTAAATTTTGAACAGTGATTTATTCTCTCAATACCTGCGTAAAACACAGTACCTTGAATTACTGTAACCTTGGGATTTGCCACCTTTGGCTGAGGACTGGAATTCAGACTGAGGGCACCATCAAGTGGGGAGGCTTCATCCTCAAGTGGCTTTATAATCAGCACATATTACAGATGAGAGGATGTGAGTAGACTTAGAGGACTGTGGAGGCATATTTGATATGCTTGGGTACTTGCATATTTATAGGAGGTCATTTAGCAGGAAGCTGATGTCCTGCTAAATACAGGTAGGGTAAAAATTCCAGGGAAATTTGAGATATTAGTCTTGATGTAATCCGTTTTGTAACTAAAGCACGATGGAGCAGAAGGCATTTGGGATTCAGCATACAATTTTGAAGGAACTTTTAAAGTCAGATAATCTTAGCTTCTGCATAATTCAGTCTTCCTTTACACAAATCCCTTATGTCCTCTTCTTGAATACATTAAAGGGCAGCAAGGTAGAACCTAACAGCAATTGCTTGAGCCTTTGTCATGGGACAAATTCTAACCAGTTCACCCTTCAGTAGCTCTCCAAAGACTTCTGCCCATATTGGAATAGAAAAAAATGTTCCTGTTGAAATCACCATTAATATCGCCTCTAAGTTGAGCCTCCTTAGTGGCAATTATATTAATTCTAGTGGCCTCCTGGGCCATGCTGACAGACAAGGAAGGTGGGCAGTGAAAGATGAAAAAGAAATAAAGGAGAAGGTAGGCAATGGAAGAGAGTCAGCCAAGTACCTTCCAACTCACTGTTTCCCATTTACACTCAGTCAGTAGCAAGCAGCATATTTAATTGAATATATTATATATCTGGCAGTGACAATATATTCTAGTTTATGAGAAGTGTTCTGTCATGTACAAGTTCTAGTGAAAACAAAGTAGTTTAAACTTTATTGTTATACCTTATGTAGATACTTTTTCTTTAGTATTGAACCTAATGATGTCCTTTAAAAATTTTATATTGTAAATATTTATGGTCTACAACATGATGTTTTGATATACATGTAGATACTGAAAAGGTTACTATAGTCAAGCAAATTAACATATCCTGATATTCTTAAAGCTTCTAAGGCACTTTTTCTCTGACAGCCGATGTCAAAGTGAAACAAATATTTGTATTTATAGAATAGGAAGCCTTTGGGAGAAAAGACCCCTCACCCCCTTTTTTCGTAGTGTAATGAGCAGAGAAAGGCATTACATGAAGAAAGGGAATTATGAATGGGTACTCTTAGAGGCCAGTATTATTGCATAATATTTCATTTATTCATATATTTTGCTGAAATACATTTATAGTTATGCTAATGATTATTATTTCTAATATCTTATAACAATGTGTAATCAATATTTATTTCTTGAGGAATCTTGGTGCACTTGGAGGTTACTGCATAGCAGAGGTGACTTGTAGAGGCAGTTTGCAAGCTTAGGTGTGAGTCCTTGAAATCCCAGGGCTATAAACATTTCTTATGTTGTGGCTCTTGGTGAATGTAACTGTTGGAGATGGAGCTGAAGCTTATTCATGTTGATATAGCTTCCTGAAATTGTAATGTTGCTTTCAGTGGGTTCTCTTGATAGTTACCAAGGAAACATATTCTTGGAACTA
This sequence comes from Cacajao melanocephalus, assembly GCA_963573385.1. Classification (NCBI taxonomy): domain Eukaryota; kingdom Metazoa; phylum Chordata; class Mammalia; order Primates; family Pitheciidae; genus Cacajao; species Cacajao melanocephalus. The sequence goes on along the minus strand of CAUYLG010031402.1, from coordinate 52,951 downwards.
GCAGTCCTAACTCTAAAAGGATTTTCCAAATTGTTTTTTCAGGGATCTTAGTTTTCTTTCTTCTAATTGGTAGAATCTCTAAGTGTCACTTTGGACATTCTCATTGTGGTGTTTAAATCTAGATTTGGTACTCTATAACTAACTCTTGCATTCAACAAGATAGATGTTTCTGCTGTTGCCAGCTTTTATTTTTATTAAATTAAATTAATTTATTTATTTTTGAGTTGGAATCTCGCTTTGTCACCCAGGCTGGAGTGCAGTGGTAAGATCTTGGCTCACTGCAACCTCTGTCTCCTGGGTTCAAGTGATTCTCTTGCCTCAGCCTCCGAAGTAGCTGGGATTACAGGCGCCCATGTCACCACACCCAGCTAATTTTTTATATTTTTAGTAGAGATGGGGTTTCACCATGTTGGCTAGGCTGGTCCTGAACTCCTGGCCTCAGGTGATCCATGCGCCTCGGCCTCCCAGAGTGCTAGGATTACAGGTGTAGGCCGCCATGCCTTGCTGTTGGCCAGCTTTTAGGTGTGGGAACTGCTCTTGCAAATGCTGCTTTTGCAAATGCTGCTTTTGCACTAGACTATTAAAACAACCTAGTAATACTTTTGAAAATAATGCCACTGAAACCAAAGCACGATAGGATTAGCCCTTATACTGCTGGCCTACAAAGAATAGTGAAAGAAATGACAGTTATGGTGGGGTTTCACACATTTGTGGTGGCTTTCACTATGCTTTCCCTTTGTTTTTTGAATTTGATGGCAGAAACTGTTGTGTTATTAGTCTGTTCTGCAGCAATGGTCAGAATTAGGGATAGATACAGGGTTCAGTTCCTAAGAAATGTAATAAAATGTTTATGTACATTAGAAAACATGTTTTTTTTTTTTTTCAAATGGGCATCAACAGTTGTTTTGCAACGTATAAAAACTGATGTAAGAATTTTGAACTGTTTTCTGATTTTTATCTGAAATTTCGTGAGTAGAAATGTACTAGTCATCTTTAGATATGCAGTGTGGTTATTTAGTTCTGGGCTATTTTTCCTTTCTTCCATTCCTAAATGTACTGTATGGTTCATCCTAAGTTGAAGCATAGGCCAGTTTTTGTTTTTGAGTCAGAGTCTTGCTCTTGTTGCCCAGACTTGAGTTCAGTGGCACTGTGTGATCTCATCACATATCTCTGCCTCTTGGGTTCAAGTGATTCTCCTGCCTCAGCCTCCCAAATAGCTGGGATTACAGGCCCGCACCACTGCACCTGGCTAATTTCTGTATTTTTAGTAGAGATGGGGTTTTACCATGTTGGCCAGGCTGGTCTTGAACTCCTGATCTCATGTGATCTGCCTGCCTTGCCACCCAAAGTGCTGTGATTACAGGTGTGAGCCACTGTGTCTGGCCCAAATTACCTTTTTTGAATGCCTTCTTCTTCTTCTTTTTGTCAGGAATTCCATCATCTGCCTTTTATTTCTTTGCTTATGTGTTATCCCTGAGATGAATTGTTCTATGATCCCTGCCTCAGGGAAATACAGAATACTTTACAACAGAGTACTTTAATTTGCAAAATATGTGAAGATACTATTTTCAAAATGTTTGTTCTCTGGACTATCTTTCTTACAACTCTTAGATTGTTATCAATCAGATGCTTCAAGTAGTCAGTGGAACAAGAATAATGCAATGGAAGAGATAATGCAGCTATTTCAATTATGTTGATAGGACTACAGATATAAATTTTAAGAAAAGGAAAAAAGCCTTTAGCATTTCAGATATTTTTGTTATGGATTATACATATTGTATATCATATGATTCTAATGATTTATTAGCTATGTTTAGTTATATGCTTATTTTTATGTATGGAATATTTTAATAGAAATACTATGGTACTCTTAGAAATTAAAACTAAACCCAGCCTGTAAAATCTAAGTATGTCATGAATTATCATGGCTTATTAGGCAAGAGGCTTGTATTGTTATTAATTTAGAAGAGCATAAGTTTCCAATTTTGATTCTTTCATTTAATTTTTGAGTTTGTGTTGATTTTCTTAAGATATTTAGTTCAGCCACTGGGCATTTGTAAACCAAGATTCTTAAATAATTTTAATTTAAGAATTTACACTTCAAATATTTTTAAGGATAATGTAAAGAAGTTAGTGCTGTTTTCATTTCTGTTATCATTTGGATGTCTCATAGTACTAATTAAACAATTTGAGTTATTACAGAATTTTAGGAACTTACTGTTTTAGAAGGAAAAGCCAGGCACAGTGGTGGCTCACCCCTGGAATCCAGCACTTTGGGAGGCTGAGGAGGGAGGATTGATTGAGGCCTGGAGTTCAAGACTAGTCTGGGCAACATAGTGAGACCCCTATCTCTACAAAAAACCCAAAAATTATTCAGGCATCATGGTGCATACCGATAGTTCTAGCTACATGGGAGGCTGAAGCAAGAGGATCACTTGAACCCAGGAGTTCAGGGTTATAATCAGTTGTCAGAGCAAGACAGACTCTCTCAAAAAAAAAAAAATATATATATATATTTTATATATATATATATATATGCACACACACACACACATATATATGGAGAGATAGAGAGAAGGAGAGAAACCATTGTTAATAATATAGCTAATCATGTGAAAACTAATAATCTACTATTTTATTTACTTGAGCATTGCTAAGGAAGAGTTCATGGGCTAACATCATAAATAATATGTGAAGGTTAATGATTGTATTATAATTATGGAGTTCTCCACTGTTTGTAAATTAAATTTTGAACTTTACTTGTGGCTAGTGTATCAAAAAGTATAAATGAAAAATAATTTGTGATGTTCTTACCCAGAGATAATCAATATTATCATTTTGGTTTATATTGTTCTAGTGTTCTCTCAGATTTTGAACATTTAAAAACCTTCTGAGATATACTACTAAATATTTCTCAAAATGTTGTACCAATGTACACTCCTACCAATAAAGTTGGTATGAGACTGTGCATCTTTTAATCCTCTGGTCAATATTTTGCCAATTTAATAGGCAAAATACATTAACTTATTATTTTTATTTGCATTCTTTTGATTACTTTTAGATGGAATTTTTTCAAGTGTTGATTAGTTTTTTTAGATACCTTCTTTCATAAAAGCCTTTGCTTCCAAAAGTTTCTTAACACATCTTCTGTTAGAACTCTTGTTATTACTCTCATTTCCAGTGAGAGGCTAAATATTCTAATAAAACATACATAGACAAACCAGTTGCCGCAATCTATTCCATTTGTAAGAGTTAACGTCTCTCTGCTGGACTCAATGTAAATATGGAACTGATCTTGCTTGGAGTTGTTTTGAGTTTATCTAATTTTTCTGGAAAAGGATAATCATAAGCCATCAGCACTAACAGAAAGATAGTGACTTGGGCAAAGAAAATATAAATATTTGTCAAATGAATAAGTATGATAATTAAAAGATACCTGAACATAATTGTTAGAATTCAGGTACCAGTAATTTGATTCCTTAAATAGTTCATAGTGAGTTTACTTCCAAACACTGTATACTTTATAAAATGCATTTGTACATATGAGATTTTAATGCAATAATTTCCATGTGAGGTGATATAGCTTATTTTACATTTGCTAAAACTATAGCTCATATATATAACATAAATATGCTGAGGTAATATAGCTAGTTTGGGTTGGAGTCAGTACTTAAAACCAGGCTGCCTGATGCCGAGTACCATGTTCTTTCTGTTCTCACAGAAGTCTCCAATATTTATGTTACATGTGAACCTGCACTGTGTTGACAATTTAAAACAAATATTATCTATAAACATTCTTTATAATATTAGGGACATCATAACAAATTACAAAGTTATTTCAAAGCACGATATTTTTGATTGCAAATATTGGTTACTCTTATATTTATGACCCTTATAAGATGATGTGGCAGGCTAAAATTAAACAAGCAAAAACAATTTTAAAACCCTGTAGAAACTGAGAACCAAGTGAAGCCCTGAGGTGGTTTCCTATTCTGTCTATGTATGTGATTGAGAAGTAAATTTCTGATAACATGTAGGCATCCATTTATTCAACAAATGTTTAATGAATTGCCTACTCTGTACTAGGCAGTATGCCAGATGAATGAGAGAAGAATGCAGGACTTAACCTCATGGAATTGAGGGTGAAAGATACTAAACATTTTTTTCAAGTAAATATATAGTCCCACGTATATCAAATGCTCTGCAGAATAAGCACAGGGTATAATGAGAATGCATAATAGGGGACCTAATTTAGGTCAGAGAAAGTCTTTCTTGAGGGACATTTGAGCCCTTAAGGGTGAGTAGAAGCAGGTGAAAGGGTGGTAATGGAGAGGGAAGGTGGATGAAATCATTTCTGGGCTACTGAGGGAACTGGAAGAAAGCTGCTCAGTAGTATGGGTGTTGTACAGTGAGAGTTGGAAAAGTAAGTCTCTGAGGAAGGCAGTTGATACATTGTTGGCTCTTTCAAAGGAGTCATTTTTAAGTCTCATTCTAGTGTTTCCATTGCTTAGACCATTTTGATGCTTTTTTTATGACTTAGTCTTCATGTCCAATTTTGAAATATAAAAGAAACATTTTTAACAACAAATATTGTTTTCCAGTATAATCACCTTCTTACTTAATAGACTTGTTCCTAAAAGGCCTCTGATTATATATAAAAAATTAAATCTATCCAAAAGGGGAAAATTTACATTTTTTCCCATCACAGATAGTATGAGCTGTGAAATTGACTTGAAAGTAAGAATTTTTAAAATGTTTGTTTACACTTGTAGAAATTGACCTTTCATAGATGTGAAAAATCAACTTATAATCAGAAGCTTAAAAATGAAAGCACATCAGGTTGCTTCTGCTTAAGGTAAACAGAAGAAATCCATTTAAAGTTACTTGTGAGTTAAAACATTTGAGATATTTGCACCAACTAAAATATCCTTCATTAGGCCACTGGCAGATAGTTTTCCTATTCATCTATCGAAATTGGCCTTTTTTCAATAGGTGGGCATTTGTGTGTGTGTGCATGTGCATGTATGCACATACTTAAAAAACAGAATAAGGAAGGAGCATAGAAAATTGAGTCCAAAGCAAAGACTTTCATTCAAAATATTTTTTCTATTTTTTATAAATTGTGTGATGTTTAATTCAATATAGCCTCAGGCCAGGCGCAGTGGCTCACACTTGTAATCCCAGCGCTTTGGAAGGCCAAGGCGGGTGGATCACTTGAAGTCAGGAGTTTGCGACCAGCCTGACCAACAAGGTGAAACCTTGTCTCTGCTAAAATTACAAAAATTAGCTGGGCATAGTGGCACACTCCTGTAATCCCAGCTACTCAGGAGGCTGAAACAGAATTGCTTGAACCTGGAAGGAGGATGTTGCAGTGAGCTGGGAGATCTCACCCTGCACTCCAGCATGGGTGACAATGAGTGAGACTCTGTCTCCAAAATAATTAATTAATTAATTAATTAAAAGATAAATAAAGCCTGTGTTTCTTTTCATCCACAAAATGATAGTGGCATTAGCACATACAATGTTTTCTGGATATTAAAAAATAAATTTAGAAGTGCTTTATAAACTGAAAATACTTTATGATTTTTTTGTGTGTGTATGTTTGACAGATAGATTGGTGTGCACCTATAAAAATCTGAAATTCTAATAATAGTGAAATAATAAAATAACTGAAATGACAAGATGGGGGCACTCTTAATTGAGAAGAAACCCATAATTAAATATCTTATTTAAAAAATCATTTAAACATTTACGTTATTACATGTTTAATTTGTGTTCTTCTTTTGTGATATGATTATGCCAAAAACGAATTCATAGCTTTAAAAACTTAGTATATTTAAATGCCTATTTATTGACATTGTGTGGAACGGGATAAGGGAGCAAAGAGTTGAGGTAAAAAGGGCAAAAAGGACTGGATCTATTAAAGAAATGTCAAAGGTTAGGAGCAATTAAAGATCAATAAAAATACTAAGCATCACTGTAAGTGAGTTGATGTTTAAAATTTGGCTTACACACTAGTTTTAGAGATCTGTTATAGAAAGATGGATGCATTTGGATATAGAATAACCTAAATGTTTACATGAAGCAGAATTATTCACTGAGAATAGATGGTGATGGGGTGGTTTTCCAAGACTGTAGGAGCCTTCAGGAAACATTCTCTTCTACATAATGCTATGACGACCATTATTGAAATAAATTAGTAATAGTTGATAAAGTGTCTCTGGCCTTGACTCTGCGGTTTCCTGCCCTCCCCTCCAGATTTGGAGGGAAGTTTTAATTTAATGTGTGCTATTTAGGTGAATTTTAATTGATAAGATACAAGTTTTTTCTAAAATTACATGAATAACCATGTAGTCACTATGTATAGCCTTTAGAAGGCTGATTGAACATTATCCACTTTTCTTTAAAAATAAACAAATGGAGAAATTTTAAAATTAAATAAGAAATTAAAGCACCTAAGAACATGTTTTCCAAATGTACTTCTCTTAGAAGCATGGCATTATAAATGCAGATGATAAAAGCTCTACTGTCTGTCATATTTTTATTGCTTCATGACATCAAAAGGATATACCACGTATTTTTAGAGTGTTCTTGTCCTTTACAGCAGCTTGCACATTGAAGAGGTATACTCTGTTGCTGGAGTTATTTGTTTTTCAGGAAAAGAGAAAAGGGTTAGGGAAATGCATAATTTCTCTTATGCTCACCCAGTAGTAGCATTGAAAAGATACCTTGTCCCCATTTTATTACTTCTGATATTTTATTGCTGGCAGCCAGATGTGCTAAAACTCCTGACGACAGCATCTATTCATTGCGTGTTTTTAATAGGCTTAGAGAAATATGAGTAGAGTACATGAAAGCAGCTCAGCTTCACACTTCAGCTGGGAATGCCCAAAAAGCTTACTGCTGTTTAGAATTCTTGCTACAGTCAGGAGAAAGCCGAAAGCTGCACGGGTACTGAATCTTCTACGACTGAATTAGAAGAATAATGACTGTACAATTAACTATCAACCTCTGTTCATTTAAGCACAGTTTTTACAGAGCTCAGGAGAAATATGGAACTTGATTGGCATGTTTTTATTTGATGGTGTCAGCAAATAGATGACTTTAAAGACAGGTGGTAGGGAAAAATAAGAGAAGGGGAAAAAAAAAGAAAGAAAATGCAATTTGAGACATTGCGCCAGGTCTGCAATTCTGTTTTATCTCATTTTCATGGGGTTTTTTCATCCCCACCAAATATCTTACAAAATGAGCTTTTTGGACAAACACTGAACAAGGCAAGGTGAGTAAAGCTAAACTATATTTTCTTTTAATATTGTTATTTTCAGAATAATAGTGTATGCCTGTAAAAAATTGTTTTGTATTGAAGTATTAGTATAATAAAGGTGTTGTCTTTTTACTGTAAATATAAAATTTTATGTAGCATTCTTAATTTTATTTTAAGAAGGAAAATAAGCTTACTTCAAAGAAGAGAAAGCATCTTAAATTTAACTACCTTGACCTCTGAAACATAATACAGATATCAGGCTGTTTTATTATTTTGTTTTCTAAAAGTATAAAATGACTAACTTAAAAATGCCCAATAGATGTTTTCTTTATGTTCATGGCAGTGATTACATTGCATATATAAGGATGGGGCTATATAATCATATGTGATTTGTTTGAAAATGTGAATTAGCAATTGTGCATGCTCCTGTAAAACATGTGGAGATGTTTTCTAGGTTTAAGACATTTCTCTATGTAGGGTAGCTCAATAATCACTTGTAAATAAGCTATACTGTGGAATTGGTAATAATGCTTTGCATTAGGTCGGCTAATTTGGTAAGATTCTTTGTTATAAATTCCTACTGCTTTTTTCAACCTGATCATTTTTCTGTGGTGAAGGTTGTTAAATTGTGAACATATGTTTCAGATGGTTTCTCTAGCTTACACTAAAAGATATTCTATTAAAGAATGCTTTTAAAATGCAGTTTTATTGCCCAACCCAGTTCTTTGCTCATTTAAGTTGTTCAGCTTTTGAGAATTTTTCATGTTACATATCTAGTATAAAAAAGATCCCATGTTAACTAAATATATGTGGAGAAGATTGAGAAAGAAATTCTGTGAATATGGCAATGCACTGAAACCTTCTGGAAACTGACAGGGAACTAATAGTGCATAAAATATTGAATGGCTTTGCTCGTCTCTTCTTTTTAGTATCTCTGAACAATATGAGGCAACCTATTTTGGAGATTAAAAAATACCTGTTATACAATATGTATCTTAATTTAGAAAATGAAGAGAAGGCTGTTAAAATTTGTTGGCATTTAAAGTGTTTACTGATGATAAATATATTTATAACCTTTGCTTTGAATGTGGGATAACATATCTATTTCTTATAAAATTTCACATTCTTTCCTCAATACAGTTCTGTTCAATAAACAAATTGGATTTTGTTCATATTTTATCTCGAGACTAATTAAAAACATTATAACACTATATGAAATGTTAGGAAATTCTAAATTGGATATCTATATTTTAAGATGCTGTTTTCTTTTTTTAAATAATGCATCACTTTAGTGTCTATAGTTTATGATAAAAATATGTATTTTATGTTATATTTAAATTAAAAAGGCAAGTGTGGATTTCTAAAAATTTCCATGACCTGAGGCTACCAGAATTTTAGGACTTGTATTCATCCTTTATAAACCTTTTCCTTGTTTTAGTTCCATCTCTTTTTTTTTTAATGCTAAGAATTTGTATGTAAACGTGTTAATATTAGGGTTTAGGTATACATATACTGTAAAAATTATGCTAGTAACAGCATAGTGAGGAATTGGTTTTAAAGTAAGTATAATTCATTTAAAAATCTGAAAATAACTATTTTTTGAGGGAATTGTGTGCATCCCTATCACTGTGTACTTGCTTTGGCTTCAAGTTTCTTTTATTGTTGGCATACCTAATAATTTCAGTGAGAGCCTGTTAAGCTCTCATTAAAATCTGGACTTTCATGCTGCTGCAATTAAATATTAGAATATGAAGTTTTTAATGCTTCTATAAGACCAATATTGTTTAACTTATATGATTTTTATCTAAAATTATCCCAAACTACTAATTAATCAATAAAGAATTTATCTTGCTCTAGGGGAAAATAATCTCTGCCTTTATTTGTTCTTATTAGTCTTTTAAAATCATGTGACCTTATATCACAAATACATCTATGTATCTTCATAAATAATGAGCTAGTTGATTTACTTTTAAGATCAATCCAGAAGTTCTGCAAATAGTTATTGTTTTAGAACTATGAAGAGTTAAAAATTAGTATATGAATTTTATGCTTCACATATTTTCATTTTTTTATTTTTTTTGTGTCAGTTTAGATACAAGGGTCTTTTAAATCTTTTATTCTGCTTCGATATTTTTAAATAATGTAAATGCCTAGGTATTAACATTTTAGTTAACACTGAAGTGGAAAGTAAAGATATAAACTAAAAAATTATCCTTGAAGAAAAAAATCATGGAAGAAGGATGGCCTGAGTATGTCATCAAAATACATCATATACAATAATTTAAACTTTTCTTTTGAATAATGGACCTTTCACTTAGACATTGATGGTCTTCTTAAGCATCAATTTAAGCATCAATTATATAACTATCACCTCTGGAAAGAACAGTTTTGGTTGTTAGTACATGAACAGTAAGCATTTAATTGTTTGGACTAGTTAACATGGAATATTCAGTATTTGTATTGTGACATTAACTGTGATATTTAAATTGATAGAAAAATAGCCATCAATTTGGACATTGAGATATTTTATTCTCAATTGCTTTCTAGTAGAGATTGCTAGAATAGTACTATGCATCACTTGTAGACAATGTATTATTAAAAGGGGACCCTTTCAAGTAGTTTTTAAACTAAGAGTTTTGTTGGTAGCTAATCTTATCCCCAAATCTGCAACTCAACTTTCATTAGGATTTTAGATGGTGGGGAAGTTTACTTCTATGTCATACTAGCAATAAAATGTTAAAGGATGAAAATCTTCCATAATAAGTGCTCCAGAAACATTTCCAAGTTGAACTTGTCATAACAGGAAAGATTTTTAAATCCACCAATAATACTGTATGTGTCATAAGTCCCCAAACTGGAGATTAATATAGATTGTTAAGTGGATTAACTAATGATTAAATGAAATTTATCTGTGAGTACAAATTACTAGAATATTTTAGACTAATTTTTGTTGGAAACCATGTAGCACAACCCTTATGTTTCATACTGAAAGTGCTTAGCTTATTCTCTTATTGTGTGGTTTTTGAGTACCATTTTAGTGCATGAAGGAGGCAACAGGATTCTCTGTTCTTTTACAGATAAAATGAAACAACTGGAAATCTAGCAAGAAACAAAAACGTTTCTACATCCTGCATAAATTCACTTGACTCATTTGATAGGTTTTGATGAAATGCCACTTTAATTTTTTATCAAGTCTTCTCATTGTAAACTCTCTCTCAAATGAAATTATTTAATCAGGACACAAAAATAATTGCTTTTTTCATTAGTAAAAATGTCAAATACTGAATTCAATGTGAAAACTGATTTTTGTGATCTTGTCTTTGGAAGCAAACAGAAATAATGAGATGCTAGAAGATATATTTTTTAGCAGAGTTCACTGCATTGAGTTATCAGTTGGTTTGGACAATATTCAAATAAACATGCTAATGATGGCTATCATTAAAAATTCATCCTCTAAGTTTTTCCATTTGCTAATTTTTTGCCATCTATCCTATACAATGAAGAGATCTGTATTTTCCTCTAGATATAATTATTTCTTTCCCACTGAATGTGTGACAGTGAATTTACTGTGCCTTCTGGCCACACAGGGGCATAATACACTGGAATTTATTTAAGAGTAGATATTAAAAAACAGTCTTCCTCCCTTTTTATGTATAATGAGATATGCAGACTTTCATATTTAAAAGTAAGAAAAGAAAAAATGTTAGTAGAGAGAAGAATGTTTGGATTTTTTTTTTTCCATTACAAGTAAGATAACCATATGATCCAGTTTGTCTGGAGTACTCCCAGTTTATGCCTGCAGTCATTCAGTGATTATTATTAGTACTATTCTCTCTCAAAAGTGTTGTGATTTGAAAGTAAATTACAGGGCTACTCTAATTATAAAAGTGAAATGTAAAGCTTAAATTCACTTAGTTTAAGTGGATTCTTTTCCATTGAAACATTGCCACTGTTCTAAAGCATTAATATTTTAAGTAAAATCTGATTTGCTAAATAAATGTTTATTTAGTATTATTTATGGTCAGAAGTTCTTAGTTATTCCTATAGCATTTATTATTGCTTTGGTTTACAATCAAGCCAGTAATTCGTGTTCAGGAATTTTGGCAAAGATAATTATTTTTTATCATGGTAAGTTAATGACTACTTTGACATTGAAAGAACAACATGCTTACTTTTCATAGTTCTCAGGGTGCAATCTACACAGTGTGCATTATTTGGACTTGGTATGATTCCAGCAGAATTGAATTTTCATATTGCATAAAAAGTCTGTATTATGAGGTATAAAGCACCCAGTCATCTCATATATATATATATATATATATATATATATATATATACACACACACACACACACACACATACACGCATTGTAGGTACATATATATACTTTATTAAACATACATAATAATTGTTATAAAATATTTTTACAACTATAACACTATTCATTATAGGCTTAATTCCTTTAACACAATGATCTATTTAGATTTCTAATCAAAATAGCTTGTGATTTAGATATGTGTGTTATTAGTATTTTCACAAGAATATTTACTGTGGACCTTAATCTGATACTGGTCTACAGTCTTTAAGTATTTTCTATATTGGAAGAAGTTTTATAAAGCTACTGCTTTTGGTGATGCCTGACAGGTAAATGTTAACTATACTTTTTAATTACCAACTTCTACATGATCATAAAGGATTTTAAAAGTTGAAAATAATTACTAGTAAACTTCTTTAATTCTGGCACTACTCACTAAAATAGGAAAATGAATTTATTTCATATGGGCTATAGGCTTTCTTCTTATCCATTGTCACAAAAAATTCATGGCCCCAACAAAAGAATTCCTAAGACTCATCCACAATTTTAGTTTCACTTCCAAGTTTGAGAAAATGTATTTTAGAAATATGTGTGAACATTTCTTACAGAGCAAAATGGAAAAACCCATTGCACGTTAAAATTATAGTATCTTAAAATGTGAGAGCTCTTTATTTTGCCTAGTGTTTTTTAAACTATGCTTTTTGTTTTGGGCAGAGAACACTTTCAAGGTCTAACTCAATATGTAAAACAGACAGAAGTAGAGCAGCTCTGGTTTAGAAAGTGGGACATGGGACCCATGTTTGGTTCTAAGAAACACATTTGGAGACTTTTTTATTCTACTGCTGTCATTTTACTCTTGAACAAACTAAAGTTCAGCTGCTTACTTAAATCAAACTCAGAACTTATGGTTACTTCTATGGCTTTAAACTTTTCATTTCATTGTAGGTTCTTTGAAATGTCAGACATAGAGGTAATGGAAAACGACAGGGAAAGCTGCTGTTTTTAAGGATTTATTTTTGCCTGACTTTTTTACTACACGTTGTAGTTTTATGTTGGGTAGTATTGAACATAGCAGTTGTGCTCATATCTAGGGTCTGCTGCTTACTGGCTATGTGTTACTGGTAAAGTTGCTGTCCTGTGAGCTCCTTGAGTTAGGGGCTATGTATTTATGAATCTCTGAATTCCCACAGTTATAGCCTTCACACAACTTCCCAGTAAATACCTAATCCCCTCAGCCTCCAGAACCAAATATTGTACTGCTTTTCCCACCTAGTGTAGATAAGTTTTGCTTGTTCTAAGACTTCATATAATGAAATTTTATAGAATGTGCTCTTTTTTCGTTAAGACATTTTACTCAACTTTATTTATTTATTTATTTATATTTTAGACATGGTCTCACTCTGTCACCCAGGCTGGAATACAGTGGCATGATCTCAGCTCATTACAACCTCCCCCAAGCTCAAGCGATCCTCCCACTTCAGCCTCTTGAGAAGCTGGGTCCACAGGCATGTGCCACCATGCCTGGCTTTTTATTTTTTCATTTTTTTGGTAGAGATGGGGTTTCACCATGTGCCCGGGCTAGTCTTGAGCTGCTGAGCTCAGGCGATCCACCTGCCTCGCCTTCCAAAGTATAGGTATTACAGGCATGAGCCACTGCTCCTGGCCCACTTAGCATAATTTTAAAATATTTGTTCATGTTGTGACATGCGTGAGTAGTTTTTTCCTTTTCATTGCTGAATAGTATTTCTTTATATGAATGTATCACACTTTCACGTAAATCTTTTTGTGGCCATATATTTTTATTTCTCATGGGTAAATAACTAAAAGAGAAACTTGTGGATCATAGGGTGGGTATATGTTTAGTTTTATAATGCCACGTCACTTTAAAAAACACATTTAAATGATACCGATCTACAGTTTTTAAGTATTTTTGTTATTGAAAGAAGTTTTAAACTCCCACCAACAATGATTGAGGATTTTGATGATGCCACATGCTTTCCCACATTTGGTAATATAAGTTTTTAGTTTTTGTCATTCTGGTGAGTTTATAATGGCATCTTCTTAGGATATGATTTTATTATATTTGCCTCATGACTAACACACCAAGAACTTTTTCATAGGCTTGTTGGCTATTTGTGTATCTTCTTTTATAAAGTGTCCAATATTTTTTTAATTAGGTTGTGTTTTTATTAATGAGTTGTAGAAGTTCTTTATCTAAGTTGAATATCAGTCCATCGTCAGGTATAAATATATATATATATATGTATATATGTATATATATGTATATATGTATGTATATCTGATGTATATTTTCTCTCATTCTGTGGTTTGCCTGTTTATTTTCTTAATGATGCTTTTTGATGAGCAGCAATTTTAATTCTGATAAAATGTAATTTACTAATTGTTATCTGTTGTGGTTTTTATTTTCTGTTTGCTCTCTGAAAATCCGTGTTAAGGCTTAAGTCAGCAAACTGTCTTTCTATATATCTTCCAGAAGCTTGAGTTTTAGCTTTTTGGTTAACGTATATGATCCATCATAAATTAATTTTTGTGAGGTAGGGGTCAACATTTTTTTGAGATGGATATCCAGTTATCTCATTACCATTTGCTGAAAAGATTTAAAGGTTTCTGTTCGTCATTGGGTGGGTTTTGTCACCTTTGTAGAAAATTGAATAGTTGTACAGGCGTGGTTTTATTTCTGATCTGTACAATACTTCAGTCTTACTTTATAGCAACCTTGATGTCAGGCAGTGTAAATCCTCCACCTTTGTTCTTTTTTTCCAGTAGGTTAGATAGTCCAGGTCTGCTGCATATATGTATTTCAAATATATATACATATATATTTGAGACAAGGTCTCACTTTGTCACCGAGTGGTGTGATCATAGCTCACTGCAGCCTCCAACTCCTGAGCTCAAGTGATTCTTCTGCCTCAGACTCTCAGGTAGCTAGAATTATTTTTGTAGAGACAAGACTTTTTTTTTTTGTCTTACTATATTTCCAGAATGTTCTTGAACTTCTTGCTTCAGACTATCTTCTATACTTCTGCCTCAGCCTCCCAAAGCACTGGGATTAAAGATATGAACCACTATGCCCAGTTCATGTATATTTTATAATCACTTTGTTAATTTCTATTTGAAACATTTACTGGGATTAAATCTCAGATTGATTTATATTTTTGTAGATTGATTTGGGGAGAAATAACATGTTAACATTGAGTCTTCCAATGGTGTATCTATCTCTTTGTTTATTTAGGTCTTCTTAAATTTATCCAAACAGCATTTCATAGTTTTTAGAGTAGAAATCTTGTATGACTTTTGTGAAAATTTCCATAGGTATTTTAAGTTTTTGATCTCATTATAAATGGAATTCCTTTAAAACTTTCAATATCCAGTTGTTTGCTGCTGGTATATTAAAATACAACTTAATTTTAATATTAATGTTTTATCTTTTAACCTTTTCAGATTCACTTACTAGTTCTAATAGTTGTTTTGTAGATTTGTTATGCTGTTCTGTATAAATAATCATGTCATTTGCAGAGACAGTTTTATTTATTTATTTTCCAGTATTTATGCTTTTTATTTCTTTTTATTGCCTTGTTATAATTCTTAGAACCAACAGTATAATGTTAAACAGAATTTGTGAGAGTCTCTTACTTAAATAATAGTTTTAAAAACAAAATCATGAATGGGTGTGCATTTTGAGAAGTGCTTTTTCTTCAGTAATAGAAATTATTTTTCAATTCTTATTCCTGATTCTACTAATAATGCCAGTATTGGTTTAGTTTTTAAATGTAAAACCAACTTTGCATTTCTGGGTTAAATACCACCTGATGGGATGTTTTCCTTTTTATGTATTTCTGGTTTGGATTTTCTGTGATTTTGATAAGGTTTTTTTGCATCTATGTTCATGAGAGATTTTAGTTTTCTTATGTTGAAATGTCTATGACAGGTTTTGGCATTAGGGTTATTTTGACCTCATGAAATGAGTTTCGCATTTACTTTTCCTCTATTGCATGAACAGTTGGTATAAGATTGGTGTTGTTTATCCCTTAAATATTCTATAGAATTCACCAGCAAAACCATCTGGAAAGTTTTCTCTGTGTGAAAATTTTGATAAAGTATTCAATTTCTTTTGCTGCATGTGTCTTCTTTTGAGATGTGTCTGTTCATGTGCTTTGCCTATATTTTAATGGGGTTGTTGGGTTTTTGCTTGTTAATTTGTTTAAGTTCCTTATAGATTCCAGATATTAGACCTTTGCCAGCTGCATAGTTTACAAATATTTTCTCCCTTTCTGTAGGTGTCTGTTGATAATTTCTTTTGCTGTGCAGAGCCTCTTTAGTTTAGTTAGGTACCACTTGTCAATTTTTGTTTCTGTTGTATTGCTTTTGGAGCCTTTGTCATGAAATCTTTGCCAGGTCCTAGTCCAGAATGGTATTTCCTAGGTTTTTTATAGTTTTGGGTTTTACCTTTATGTATTTAATCCATCTTAAGTTGATTTTTGTAAATGGTGAAAGGAAGGAGTTCAGAGTCTATCTTCTTCATATGGCTAGCAAGTTATATCAGCACTATTTATTGAATAGGGAGTCCTCTTTCCCCATTGCATGTTTTTGTCAACTTTGTTGAAGATCAGATGGTTGTGGTTGTGTGGCTTTATTTCTGGGTTCTGTAATCTGTTCTGTTGGTCTTTATGTCTGTTTTTGTACCAGTTCCATGTTGTTTGGTTTACTGTAGTCTTGTAGTATAGTTTGAAGTTGGATAGTGGGATGATGCCTCTAGCTTTGCTCTTTTTGCTTAAGATTGCTTTGGCTATTTGGGCTCTTTTTTGGTTCTATATGAATTTAAGAATAGTTTGTTTTTTTTTTTTTTTTGCTAATTTTGTGCAAAATATCTTTGATAGTTCAAAAAATGTTCAACAGCTCTAATCATTAGAGAAATGTAAATCAAAACCAGAATGAGATACCATCTCACACTAGTCAGAATGGCCATCATTAAAAAGTCAAACGGCTGGGCATGGTGGTTTATACCTGTAATCCCAGCACTTTGGGAGGCTGAGGCAGGAAAAACACAAGGTCAGGAGATTGAGACCATCCTGGCTAACACAGAGAAACCCTGTCTCTACTAGAAATACAAAAATTAGCCCAACATGGTGGCATGTGCCTGTAGTCTCAGCTGCTGAGGAGGCTGGGGCAGGAGAATTGCTTGAACCCGGGATGTTGGAGGTTGCAGTGAGTCAAGATCACACCACTGCACTCCAGCCTGGGTGACAGAGTGAGACTCCTCTCAAAAAAAAAAAGTCAAACAATAACAGATGCTGGCAAGGTGGTGGAGAAAAGAGAATGTTTATACACTGTGGTTGGAAATGTCAATTTGTTGAGCCATTGTGGAAAGCAGTTTGGAGATTTCTCAAAGAGCTTAAAACAGGACTACGATTCAACCCAGTAATCCTGTTACTGGATATATACCCAAAGGAATATAATTGTTCTACCATAAAGGCACCTGCATGCATATGTTAATTGCAGCACTGTTCACAATAGAAAAGGGATAGAATCAACCTAGATGTCCGTCAATATTGGACTGGATGAAGAAAGTATACATATATATTGTGGAATATTATACAGCCATTAGAAGTATGAGATCATGTCTTTTGCAGCAAAATAGATGGAGTTGGAGGCCATTATCCTAAGCAATTTACTACTGGAACACAAAACCAAATACCACATGTTCTCACTTACAAGTGGGAGCTGAGCTTGGACACAAAGAAGGAAAAGTAGACACTGGAGCCTACTTGAGGGTGGAGGGTAGGAGGAGAGTGAGCATGGAAAAATTACCTATCAGGAACTATGCTCATTATCTGGGTGATGAAATAGTCTGTATGCCAGATTCCCCATGACATACAATTTACTTGTGTAACAAACATGCACATGTACCCCCAAGCCTAAAAGTTGGAAAGAAAAAGATAATAGTATGACAACAAAAAATCATACAAATTTTAAAAAGAATTAAATTTCTTTAAGATAAATAGGAATGATTAAGTTTTCTGTTCCATCATTCTTAATATGGTAGGTTATGTTTTCCAATAAAATTTTCATTTTATTTAAGTTGACTAATTTGTTGTTATAAATTTCATATTTCTTTATTATCTTTTTCATATCTCTGGATCCAATAGTGATGACTCTTATTTTATTCTGGTATTGTTATTTTGTGACATGTGATCTTTCTCTCATTTGCTTATCAGTTTACCTAGGAGTATATCATCTTTTTTCTTTTGATTTCGTTAATTTTCTGTCTTGTTTGTCTACCATTTCAATGATTACTTTTCCTGTCTTAATTACTCCTTTTATTCTACTTATCATGGGTTTAATTTCCTCTTGTTTTTAAAGCTTCTGAAGGTGGAACTGTATGATTTCTTCTGATTCATGGATTATTTAAAAGTGTGGTCATTTCTAAACATTTAATTAAAAATATCTTATTATATTATATGATAACATTTTATTCTGGTGAGAGAACATATGTGTATAATCTCAATCAGTTTAAATTTACTGAGATTTGTTCTATTGCCTCACTGTAAGGAATATCTTGAACATTCCACATATATTTGAAAGGAATGTGTATTCTGTACTTGCTGGATGTTGTGGTCTATAAATATCAATTATGTCATGATGTTTAATAGTGTTATTCAGATCTTCTTTCTCAATGATTTTTATCCTATTTTTTCTCTCAATAGCTGAGAGAAATGAGTTAAAATTTTAACTATGATTATAGAATTTATCTTTTTAATTCTGTCAGCTTTTGCTCTGTGTGTCTTCAAGAAGCTCTGTTACTGAATATGTACACATTTATGATTTTTATGTTTCTTTTTCTTTTTTTCTTGAGATAGGGTCTTGCTCAAGCCTGTTGCCCAGGTTGCAGTACAGTGGTATGATCTTGGCTCACCACAGCCTCATCGTCTTATGCTCAAGCAATCCTCCCACCTCAGCCTCCTGAGTAGCTGGGTCTACAGGTGCAAGCCACCACACCTGCTAATTTTGTTTATATTTTGTTAGAGATGAGGTTTCACTATGTTTCTCAGCCTGGTCTCAAATACCTGGGCTCAAGTGATCCTCCTGCCTTGGCTCCCCAAAGTACTGGCATTACAGGCATGACGCACTGTGCCTGGCCTATGTTTTCTTGATTAGTTGACATTATAGGAAA
Source organism: Cacajao melanocephalus (assembly GCA_963573385.1). Classification (NCBI taxonomy): domain Eukaryota; kingdom Metazoa; phylum Chordata; class Mammalia; order Primates; family Pitheciidae; genus Cacajao; species Cacajao melanocephalus. The sequence goes on along the minus strand of CAUYLG010031402.1, from coordinate 34,180 downwards.
AGCTTTGTGACATGTACCTCTTTTCCTTGGTATTACTGTTTGCATGTAAGTCTTAATATTAATGTTTTTTGTACTTGTTCTATGTTTATTCTTGGTTTACAGCATTTACTCCCCCTTCCAAATATTAATAGTCAATGATTTTTTAAAAGGCATATATCAAAGTAAAGAGAAAAGGGGTAAGAAGCCTCATCTTTGACCTGAAAGAGGGCTTTTCTTTCTTTCTTTTTTTTTCTGCGTGGCTAATAACACACAGTTTCAGGGAACACGCATTGGAGAAAAACCAGTCTCAGAGTGACTCGAGGTCAGTATTCCTTTCTAGTTGTGTAACTCTGAATAGTCCAAGCCAGACCCTAGGCTTCACTGAGCACTGATCTCAGCCAGTTGGTCTGCTCTGAACACAGAGGCACTCCAGAGAAGTTTCACACCTTGCTTTGCTTCCTTTGCTTTTTGCTTTCACAGTATTAACTGCCATTTTGGGGACATCTATCCTGTGCTTTGTCCTTTATGTTAATTGCCATTTTTTCTTTTTAAATCTTGCAAAGTGGTATTACAAGCTTCATTATACCATTAAGGAAAGTGAGGTTCAGGCAGCGTCCTGACAAGTGATTTTTCTTTTGCTGAAATGAAAAACCCAACTTAAAATGGCTTTTAAAAAAAGAGTATTTATCAGTTCACATAACTGAAAACAAAACAAAACAAAACTGGTAGTACTAGTTTCAGCCTCAGCTGGATCTATGTGCTCACAAAGAGCCTCAGAATCCTGTTTTTGTCTCAAGGGTCTAATCCTTAGTTGAAGGTGGTCAGGGAGGTCACTTAGGATAGCTCAGAACCCTATGTCTTTTCCTTTTTTGTCTCAAAGGTGAAAAATGCTCCTGTTTGGGTTTTTCCTACCCATTCCAAATTACAAAAACATCTTATTTGATATTAATATAAACGTGTATGCATACTGTTTCACTAGTGTGTCTTTTTCTAGTCATTTACTTTCAATATATCTGTGGCTCTAATATAAAATACATCTTTTATCACTTTAAGAGCATAATTGGCTCTTACTTTTTCATTCATTTTGACAATTTTTGCCTTTACATGGAGTATTTTATTCATTAACTTTTAATATAATTATTGATTTATTTGAATTTAGGTATTTGTCTTATGGATTTTGTTCCACGTTTATTTTTGTTTCTTCCTGCCTTATTTTTTGAATTACCTGAATATATTGTGGAATTCAGGGTTTTTTACTTTTATTTTAAGTTCAGGGGTACATGTGCTGATTTGTTACATAGGTAAACTTGTGTCATGGGGGTTTGTTGTATAGATTATTTAATCCCCTGGGTATTAAGCCTAGTACCCATTAGTTATTTTTTCTGATCTTCTTCCTCCTCCCACCTTCCATTCTCTACCCTCCACCCTCCACCCTCCACCCTCCACCCTCCAAAAGGCCCCATTGTGTGTTGTTCCCCTCTATGTGTCCATGTATTCTCATCATTTAGCTCCCACTTTTAAGTGAGACCATGTGGTATTTGGTTTTCTGTTCCTGTGTTAGTTTGCTAAGGATAATGGCTTACAGTTCATCCATGTCCCTGCAAAGAACATGATCTCATTCTTTTTTTATGGCTGCAGTTTTTAATTTATTTGCTTATTAGCTGTATGTATTCTTTACTATTAGTTCTTATTGGTTGCACTTTCACAATGTATTTATAATCCTTCACAGTCTATTTAGTGTTTATATTGTGCCATTTTATGTGAAATGCTTTAAACAGTCTTATGTATTTTAAACAAATCAAGAGAAATGAATAGTCTCTTACATTTAATCACATATTCCTCATTTTAGGTTTCTTTTCTGAAGATCCATATTTCCATCTGATAGACTTTTTCTTTAGCCTGAAGAACTCCCTTTAGTATTACTTGAAATGCAGATATTCACATCTTCATTTGCTTTTACCTGAAAAAAATCTTTACTTAGTCTTCATTGTTTGTGAATATTTTTGGTGGAGATTGAATTCTATGTTGACAGTCTTTTTGTTTCTTAATTTACTTTTCTGTAGTTTAAACTGGCCTTCATAGTTTTTTGATGAGAACTAAGTGGTTCATGAGACAAGTCATTGGCACTTGATTGTTCTTTTTGTATTTAATGTGTTTTCTTCGGTTTCCTTAAAAAATTTCTATCTTCTGTTTACAGTAGCTTTATTATGCTATGCTTACATGTGTGTTTTTGCTGCATTTATTTTGCTTGTATTGGCTGTGCTTTGTATGTGTATAAAGTTGTGTTCTTTTGTTAAGCCAAATTTTAATTTTTTAACTTAATTTAATAAGTTTGGCCATTGTTGTAGCATTTATTCTACCTTATTTTCTATTTTTCTTTTGATTTCTCAGTGGTTTGTATTTTAGACTTTTTATAGATTATCCTATTGGTTCTTGGAGTTTTTTCAACTTTTTTCTGTGTTCTTTAGATTGAGTAATTTTAAATTTTATTGATTTTATTTCTTTCAGAATCTCTTATCAGATATAAAGCTCATCTAGTGAATTATTAATTTCCAATATTTTATATTTTGTTATAAAATTTCCATTTGTTTCTTTTTTTGTACTCACTATATCTCTGTTGAGATATCCTATCTCTTTACTCATTTTGAGAATCTTACCTTTATTTCCTCAAACATATTGGCTTTAAAATCTTTTCCTGATAATTTTAACATATGGGTTTACTATCTTGCAGTCTTCATTTATTGCTTTTTCTCTTGAGTATGGATCTTGTTTTCCTATTTCTTAATATATCAGGTAAGTTTGAAGTGTATTTTGAACATAACTAATAATGCTTTATAGAGACTCTGAAATTAATTTGTCCTTCTGAAGAATGCTGATTTTTATTTATTTATTTATTTATTTATTTATTTATTTATTGAGACAGAGTCTTACTCTGTTGCCCAGGCTGAAGTACAGTCTAATGATCAGAGTTTACTGCAGCCTCAATTCTCTGGGCTCAAGTGATCCTCCCGCCTCAGCTTCCTGAGTAGCTGGAACTACAGGTGTGCACCTTTTTAAAAAATTTTTTTGTAGAGACAGGGTTGATTATTTTTAAAAGAAGTTAGTTTGAGCTTTAGCTATTAACTGTTTCCCCTGAGATGACAGTAGCTTAAAATGTAATTTAATCATTTTAATTTCATCTGAGCTTTTTTTATTAAAAATCTTTTCTTTCCTTCTTTCTTTCTTCTTTCCTCCCTTTCTCCCTTTCTTCCCTTCCTCCCCTTCCCCTTCCCCTTTCTTTTCTCCTTCCCCTTCCCTCCTTCCCTCCTTCCCTCCTTCCCTCCTTCCCTTTCTTTCTTTCTTTCTTTCTTTCTTTCCTTCCTTCCTTCCTTCCTTCCTTCCTTCTTTCTTTCTTTTTCTTTTTCTTTCTTTCTTTCCTTTCTTTCAAGGGTCTCACTCTGTCACCTAGGCTGGAGTGCAGTGGCGCAATTATTGCTAATTGCAGCTTCAAACTCCTGGGTTCAAGGAATTCCCCTGCCACGCCTCTCAAAGTGCTGGGATTGTAGAAGCATACCGCTGTGTTCAACAGAGCTTCTTGAAGTCTTCTTTTGTATGCATGAGATTTTGGCATTGTTTTTTATACATATAATTTTATTTTTCATTTCTTTAGCTTTCTTTTTGTCATATCTCCCTCACTTTCCACCCTGTTTTTGCTCAAACTCCTTCCTCTGGTTTTTCAAGCCAGTAAGCCTCTGAGTTTTCTTTTTCCTTTATTTCTTTTCTTTTCTTGTTTTTCTTTTCTTTTCTTTTCTTTTTTTTTTTTTTTTTTTTGAGGCATGGTCTCATTCTGTTGCCCAGACTGGAGTACAGTGATGCTGACAGGGTCTGTCACCCGGACTGGAGTGCAGTGATGCTGTCTCAGCTTACTGCCACCATCTGCTCCAGGCTCAAGTGATCCTCTTACCTCAACCTCCAGAGTAGCTGGGACTACAGGCTTACACCACTCTGCCCAGCTAATTTTTGTATATTTGGTAGAGACCAGGTCTCGCCATGTTGTCCAGGCTGGTCTTGAATTCCTGGACTCAAGTGATCTGTCCGCCTCGGCCTCCTAAAGTGCTGGGATTACAGGCACCTGGCCAAGACTGAGTTTTCTAACATATATTTAGCCTCCAGGCATTGGTTGAATTTGGTTAAAATCATAAAAATGGGAAATTCACTTGGTGTCATCTTCCTCCAAGAATCAATTGCTCTCCAGCATCTTTTTCCTTGTTGTTACTGAGGGCCCCAAATAGTTGTTTGTTCATACTTTGTCCAGAATTTATACTTACTATCTCTGGTAAGGTTAGTTTGAGTGAAGCTGGTTGGTCATTATCAAAAAAGGAATCTGTTCTTTTATATTTTAAGTTGTATTGATCATATACTTGCTGGTAGGACTTATATATGCAGCTGCTTCTGTAATCCTCAGCTTCATTCTTTTTTTTTTGTTTTTTCTTTTTAAATTATACTTTAAGTTCTGTGCTTTTCTAAACATCATTGGTTAGCCTGTTTTCCAGTGGCTGATTGGGAACCTTATGTCCTAATTAAATAATCATTGTAGTATCAGAATATATTGAGGATATATAACTTTTAAATATTTTTTCTTTACTACTTTACTTCAACTAGATTCTAATGATTATTTCTAATGACAAAACATGAGCAAGATGTGCAGAGGCTTTCTTCACAGAAAATGCAAGATTGATATGACTGATCTAATTTTAAAAGAAAACTTCTGATCAAATAAAATGAAGAGATAAAAGCTATCATACTTCTTCTTTACCTTCTAATTGGTTGGGCATCATTTCAAAGACAATTTTCACAGGGAATTTTTAAAGGAAATTTGATTTATGTTTGTAATGAGAATGAGTAGGTTAAAGATAAATTAATTGATCAATTGATTCTTTAACTGGTGTCAATCACAGTATAAGAAATGAAAAGTGTGTGCTGAATAATTTTATGATAATTATTTGTAATCATGGCTGATCTTTTAAATTAATAAGTTTTCCAGCTGGGCTTGGTGTTTGTAATCCCAGCCCTTTGGGAGACTCAGGCAGCAGAATCCTTGAGGCTGGGAGGTTGAGACCAGCCTGGGCAATATCGTGAGACCCCCTCTTCTTTACAAAAACAGGAAAAGAAAGAAAAAAAATAGCTGGCATGGTGGTGCGCACCTGTTGTTCCAGCTACTTGGGAGGCTGTTGCAGGAGGAACACTGAGCCCAGGAGTTGAACACTGCAGTGAGCCATGACATGATTGTACTACTGCAATTTAGCTTGAGTGACAGACTGAGACCCCCATCTCTAAATAAATAAATAAATAAATAAATAAATAAATAATAAAATTTCCTATGCCACACAATGTATTTTTTGCAATAAGTTTCTCAACAATAATTTTTTGGGTCTTTATGAGTTATATCTTAATTTTGGAACAAAACATGATGAATATAAAAATAGGACATACTACCTTTTCTAGAGAAGTTGAACAGCTTGTTATAAAAACTATTTGCACAAAATGTAAATCTGGTGATGAAAATACACAGAGAAATGTGTACTTTAAAAAATATTACCATATTTCCCATGAAACACATACAGCTAAGGAAATTCTTATTTGTATTTTTTAGTGTTGGCATTGCAACAAATGTATAGATGAGCAATTTCAATGAATGAAAAGTGGTACCACGGTTTGATAGTACAGTGCAAAGATTATATGGAATTGTTCACCTGCATGAGCATATGAATCTTTTAATTTTCTGTATTTATTTTTTTAATGATGGTTAATGCAAAGATTTAATTTATAAAACACTTAACAAAAATGCATTATATATTAGTTTTTGATTGTTGTCTAGTAAATTACCAAAGCTTAGTGGGTTAAAACACTCTACTTGTTTACTGTCTTGCAGTTCTGTAGGTCAGAAGTCCAGGTGGTCTTTGTTGAGTTCTCTGCTTATGGTCTCACAAGGTTGAAATCAAGACGTGGACTAGCATTGGCACTTATCTGAAATCTCTTGGGAAGTATTTACTTCCCAACAATACAGATTGCTGCCAGAACCCAGTTCTTTGCAGTTATGCACTGATGTCACTGTTTCCTTACTGGCTCTTAGCTGGGTTCTCTTTACTTGGCCTTTACTTCTCTTTTTACTTGGACTCTCAGCTTCTAGAGGCCTCTTAATATTACTGGCCTTATAGTGCCCCCATTTTCTTTCTTTCTTTTTTTTTTTTTCTAAGACAGGGTCTACCCCTCCCAGGATCTGGCCAGGCTGGTGTGCAGTGGCAGCTTCAACCTTACTGCAGCTTTGACCTCCCTGGCTCAAGTGATTCTACCGCCTCAGGCCCCCAAGTAGCTGGGACTATAGGTACAAGCCACTGTGCCTGGCTAATTTTTGTATTTTTTATAGAAGTGGGTTTCACAATGTTGCCCAGGGTGGTTTCAAACTCCTGAGCTTAAGCCATCCTCCCACCTCCGGCTCCCAGAGTGCTGGGATTACAGGTGTGAACCACTGTGCCAGGCCTTCTTTCCTCAATTTTCAAAGCCAGCAATAGCACATCAAATCCTTCACCTGCTTGGAATCTTTCTCACTTCCTTTTCTGCTAGCAAGGTTTAAAATACATGTAAGCAAAAGTCATTAGAAATTGTGATTTAGAATTAATATAGCTGTTTTCCTGAGGCATGTGGCCCAGCATGATAGCAAAAGGAGAAGCCAAAGAGAATAGGCCCAATTTTAAAGTAACATTTCCTGCCTGTCACTATAATTTATTTTCCATATTGGTTTCAACAAGGCTAGACTATTTGGTAGCTTTTATTTTCATCATGTGATTTGTGAGAACACAGTTACCAATCTCAACATCTCTCACTCTGTTATCTCATAATGTCAGAGTGTCTACCATTATATTACTTCTCAAAAGTTACATATATTTTGGATAAGCAGGAGGTGTAGGATAGGACACCTCTGATTTTACTCCATTCTACTGTTAATCATGTGCAGTGTATTCTACACTTCTGTTATTACATGTTTCAGTTCTAGAATTGCCATTTTTTAAAGTTCCTATTAATCTGCTGAAATTCCCCCATCTGTTTTCCTTCTTTATCCACTTTTCCACTAAATCCTTTTACATATTCATTGTAGTTATTTTAAAGTTCTTCTCTGCCAGTTGTAACATTCTTCTCTGCCAGTCATCTGTAGGACTGTTTCTAATGTTTATATTGACTTTTTGTTCATTTTCTAAATGAATCCAATGGTTATGGATTCATTTTCTTGCTTCTTTGGATGTCTTGTAACATTTCTTTATAGGCTAAACACCTAAATGATGTATTCTAGAGTTTTTATATTATGTTTTCATCTTAAGAATGCCAATTTTTATTAGGTCAGGCAGTCAAATTAAGGAGCTTCACCTCATTCTTGTCAGTGGTCGGTTTTAGGCTTTATTTGGACAGTACTCTTTTTTTCCCTTTATCATAGGCCACAACCCTTACTTCTAGGATATGGTTTTCTTACTCTTAATGCATAGCATTTGTGAGACCTCAATTGAATGCCCTGGGATTTTCATGAATATATCTCCAAGCTTGCTTGATCAGAGAGTTTTATAGTAGGGTGTGACTTCTGAAATTTCTCTTCAACTTTTAGCCCTCAGCAGGTGCAGTCTACAGGCTCCAGATAGCCTGCTTATGTACTGCTTAGAGTTTGGGCAGGAGCAAGAGCAAAACTTCTATTCCCATTTCTGGAGCTTATTCACTTAGCTCTCTGCTGTCCTAGTACCTTGCATCAAAAATTCTAGCTGCCAAGACTCTACTTTCAGGGATTATTTCTGCAGTTTGTTACTAAAGAAGTTTTTATGAATCTGTAGAGAAAAACAAAAACACAAACAAAATTTGAGCTGCCTTAACAATGCTGAATTCTAATCTATATTTTTGACACCAGACTGTGTTTCTTATGCTCAATGAAACCAATGCTTTCTACTTGGACTCCAGTTCCTGATACTACAGTTGGAAAGATTGCTTCCAGGCAGAAAGCTAATGTGAAGCTTACCGATTGCTTAAGAATCTTAGTCTTATGTTCTGTCTTGTCCAACACATTAAAGTTGTTGTTTCGCATTCTACCCAGTTTTATAGTTGTTTTTAGAAAGAAGGCAAACCTAACACCAGCTACTCAGGGACCTGTTAATTATTTCATAGTAATGTAATAAACATCCATGAAACTACTCTATCAAGCAAGAGGTAGAACCCTGGCAATCATTTACATGTAGCCATTTGTTTATTACCTCATTCCATTTCCTTGACTCCTCCAGTTTGTGGCTATCATGATATTCAGCCCAAGTTCATCATTCCTGTTTTTTCTCTTATACAGATTTCTTATATGTATTTCTAAAAACATTGGTTATTTCTTCTTTATAAAAAGGCATTTTTGTAATCCCAGCTTATTCAGGAGGCTGAGGCAGGAGAATCACTTGAGCCTGGGAGGCAGAGGTTGCAGTGAGCCGAGATTGTGCCACTGCTCTCCAGCCTGGGCAACAGAGCGAGACTCCATCTCAAAAAAAAAGAAAAAAGAAAAGAAAGAAAGCAATAGCTTTATTTCCTGTACTTACTTAGCACTAACATTACTTCTAGTGCAACTATAATTGAAGTGAAAAATAAAAACAACCAAATATATGTGAGATTTTGGTAATCAAAAGAGTAGAGCTTAACCTCATTTTAGGTATGTTCATAAAATCTGGCATGTAAAGCAAAATCCTAGTTTTCTATTGACACCCCTTATAATTTCAGTTATTTGATATTAGAATAATGCCTTTTGACTACTTTCATCTATGTCAAGTGAGAAAAATACAGATGTAGTTTTTGTTTTTGTTTTATATATAAGAAATAAAATGGCATAGAAAGAAGAATTAAAGAAACTGAAGAAAGGGTACCAAAATATTAACAGCAATTGCTTTGGGCTTTATAATTTTAAATATAACTAAAAAATAAATAATGTGGCAATGAATTTTATGAAGATTAAATGAGCTAAACTAGGTGAAGCATTTAGAACATGGTCTGGCAACTAAGAAACACTAAGTAAATAACAACATTATAATTAATTAATTATTATTAATTATTACTGCTTCTTACTGATTAGGCCTTTTCTTCAATTCAAGATTTCACACTGAAAGATTCCCTGATGTTTAATTACTAGGTCAAAATGTATCAACTTTTCTAAGACTTATTGTGTAACTGCTTTCCCAAAGGTAATTACATTTCTACTATAAATACGTAGAATTGCTTTTCATCATTGTCATTGATTGCTTTCATATTGTTCTATTTGTAACTTCATTGGTTGTTATAGAAGTTTTTTAAAAAAATTTAAACATGTACTCATCTGTTTTAGTCTGTTAGGGCTGCCAAAACAAAGTGGGTGGCTTAAACAACAGAAATTAATTTCTCATAGTTCCAGAGGCTAGACATAGAAGATAGGGGTATTAGGAGGTTTGGTTTTTTCTGAAGCCTAGCTCCTTGGCTTGCAGATAGCCACCTTCTTGCTGTGTCTTCACAGGGTCTTTCCTTTTTGTACACAATCCTTAGTATCTCTATCCAAATTTCCTGTTCTTATAAATACACTAGTTAGATTGGATTATGACCCACCCTAATGGTGTTCTTTTAATTAATCACCTCTTTAAAAGCCCTATCTCCAAATATAGTCACATTTTCAAATATTGGGAGTTAGTGCTTCAACATGAATTTTGAGCGGATACAATTAAGTCCACAAGATCATTTAATTATCAATCAAGGACAAATCAATATATTTTCATGAGAATTTTGTGCTTCTGTTTCTGTGCCTACTTTCTCTAATTCTTAACGCTAACAATTTCATTGTTCTTGAGTTACTCTTTGGTTTTAAAGAGACAGGATGTTGCTATCTTGCCCCGGTTAGATTTTGAACTCCTGAGTTTGAGCAATCCTCCTGCTTCAGTCTTGCTGATATGCATTCCAGGCATATTATGCACTCCAGGCATGCACCACTGTGCCTGGCTATTCTTGATTTCTTAAATGTGATTGATTTTTCAGCAGACAATGATTCCTTTCAGTAACTTTTAAAGGAAGGATATTGATGATATTTTCTGAGAATGTGTCTATTTGAGACTTTTCCCTCATATTCTTCTTATTTCTAGGCATATATAATTTTTGAATTAGTGGTTTTATTCAAAGCTTTGTAGGGGCCTAAGTGATTATTTTTTCTTTTGAAGGCAAACTATAGAGTAGTGCATATTGCCCATCTATAATATTTTGTCATAACTATGGTGAAGCCTACCTTATTATTTCTCTTATAGCAATAAGTTTTAGCATATGTTACTATGGCATATCTATTAATAATTATTTGTCTGTTTATAATCTTTCAGAATCTTATAAAAATTTATAATTGTTGTAATTAAAATAAATTTTTTGGCATGATTTGAATTTTCTTTCTGATATGGTTTAGCTGTGTCCCCACCCAAATCTCATCTTAAATTCCCAAGTGTTGTGGGATAGACCCAGTGGCAGGTAATTCAGTCATGGGGGCAGGTCTTTTTCATGCTATTCTCATGATAGCAAATTAGTCTCATGAAATCAGATGATATTACAAAAGGGAGTTTCCCTGCACAAGATTTATTTGCCTACTGCCATTCATGTAAGATGTGACTGGTTCCTCTTTGCCTTCCACTATGATTGTGAGGCTTCCCCAGCCATGTGGAACTGTGAGTTCTTCATTAAAACTCTTTCTTTTGTAAATTGCCCAGTCTCAGGTATGTCTTTATCAGCAGCGTGAAAATGCACTAACACATTTTCCTTTTAAGACACCCTTGTTTGTGTGTCTTTGGTTACTTTCACCAATTTTTATGAGGTAATACCTATAGAAAGTATGCTGTATTTTTATTGTGCTTAGCAGCTCTAGTCCCATGTTTTTTTAAAAGAGGAAAATGTTGTAGTCAGTTTAGTCTTTTTCTAAAGGAATGCTTGCTAATATTTTGATACCTTACAATTAATCAGTACTTTCACTTATTTTAGGTAATCATTAATATGACTCTCTAAATCATGTAGTATTAGTATACTATCATAATTTTACAGGTTTTAGAAATTATGTTCAGATAAGTAACATGCCCATGATTTCACAACCGGCAGAAACTAGGACCCAAACCCAGATGCTTTGAATTAAAATGACATAATTTTTTAAAGCTGGATACATTGTTACTGCATGTCAGATATGCTTTTTGCTAGGCAGAAGAAAAAGAGCTTGAAAGTTCCCACACTCTAGGAATTTAGCATATGTGGGGTAAAGATTGGGAGGAGTAACAGCCTAAGATCACATCTCCAGTTTATGATAGACTCTACTCATACTAGAGTAGAATAGGAAGATCATGAAGTCCACAAGTCTTAATCCCAAATGCCAACATGGATTCCAGTTAATACCTTACTATAGCAGATTCTTCTCTGAGACACAGAATAGGGGAAGAGGAAATGGATTTATTTGTTGAGCATCTTTCCATGCAATTTTGCTGATCACTTAGCTTCCTATTAAAGAGGTAGAATATCATTTAAGTGAAGAGCATGAAATTTGAAGTTGGAGAGAGATATGGATTTTTTAAATAGCTTGTTGAGGTATAATTGATATGCAATAAACTGAACGTATGTAAAACACACAAATATACACAAGTATTTACGTGTGGAAACATCACCATATTAAAGATAGTATAACATCAATATAACTGCTAAAAGTTTCTTGTTTTACCCCTTGCTAATCCCTGCTTCCTATCCATCTCTGCTCTGCTCTATCCTTGAGCAACCACTGATGTGCTTTCTGTTCTATATTAGTATGAGTTTTATAGAATTTTATATAAATGAAATTGTATTAGATACTCTTAAAAATCTGACTGCTTTCACTTAGTATGAGTTTGAGATTCATCCATATTATTATGTGTATAAATAACTTATTTATTCTTCATTTATTTTTAAATCCATTACTGAGCATTGGTATTCCCTTGTATAGATATACCAAAATTTGTATAGCTGTTCACCTGTTGATGGGCATCTTGTTTTTTCCTACATTTTGGTGTTACATATAAAGTTGCCATGAATATTAACTTACAAATCTTTATATGGACATAAGCTTTCTGCTGTAAAGATGGGGAGGCAAAATTTTCTTTGAAGAACTTTGCTTTTTGTGAGGGCCATATATTTTATAATCTAATTGTCTTTCTTTCATATGTCAATTCATTTGTCATATATAGTCATAGATGGAATTTCTAGCTTTCATATTTCTTTATAGCTCTGTATTCATTAAACAAGAACCCCTTTCTGAGCGTAAATTCTAATGATCTATAGGATAAGCCTGATGTTCAATGGTTTATCCCGAGGCATGAGATTTTTGCATTCAGTTTAGTCTTTTGTTAAGCTTATACCTGGTCCCATAGTCTATTTCTTGTGAGTTATGGCAGTGTTGATTTTATATATTCCTAGTTTGCTGTGAGTTGTCTGTAAAGAAATGTAATGTCACATTTTAAAGTTTTATGTAAGTTACCTTTCCTAACACATCTCTTTTTTTCTTATTCTGTATTCTTTTTTGCCACCTTTGCCTCTTTTTATAGTTCCTAACTAGATCTTGAGTGCTTTCTTTAGTTGCAGTACTGTCCTTATTTTCTTTATCTTGACTCTTTTAGTTCCTCTTGAAATGCTTTCTTTCATCTTTTTCATCTATTCCTAATTCAGACTTTTCTACTATGGTAGGCACTCTGTGCTAGCATGTTGATATTAGTGGAATAATACTGTCCAGAAGGAACTGTAATGGTTAATTAAGTGAAAGAGGAGTAAGTAGAGGCTGTGGATTTGAATATGCAGACTGCTAACTAAAATATCAAAAATGCAAGAAAGAGCAAGCAAGATGATAGAGAAGAATTTGAGAAGAATTTTAGCCTTTTCATGAATGTTTGGTAACTGTTTTCCTGATTTTTTTTTTTTTTTTTTTTTTAGCTAGGTCTCGCTCCGTCTCCCAGGCTAGAGTGCAATGGCAGGATCTGGGCTCACTATAACCTTCACCTCATGGGTTCAAGCTATTCTTTTGCCTCAGCCTCCTGAGTAGCTGGGATTACAGGCAACCACCACTATGTCCTGCTAAATTTTGTATTTTTTTGAGTAGAAATGGGATTTCAGCATGTTGACCAGGCTGGTCTCAAACTCCTGACCTCAGGTGATCTACCTGCTCAGCTTCCCAAAGTGGTGGGAATACAGGTGTGAGCCACAGTGCCTGACCTGTTTTCCTGATTTTTAACTGCATTGAGACACCCCTGGGCCCTAGGTATGTTTTCATTATGGCAAGGGTAATAGAGGGATTTGATCAAATCAAGTGACATAAATGTTACTTGCACTTCACCTCAAAGTTTTTATGTTTTTGAAATTTTCTTTCAATTTATCTTACTGCTTTGCTCCTTTTCCTGTTTTTCCTTATTTGTTTTGTGTTATACACCATTTGAAATGCTTCCTGTTTTTTTCTTCCACAACTAATTTCATGCAGATTGTCTCTTCTCTGCTTTTCCCCTTTTAGAGAGACTTGCACAACCTGAGACAAAAACTTGATTATATCCTTTATTTTATTTGAGAACCTTGACCTTGGTGTAGCTAATAAATTTTGTTAAGTCCTGTCTAGGACACTGTGTGTCCATTATTTTCCTCCTGAGAAAATTAAAAAGCGCCTGTTTCAAACAAAGGCAGCTGTTATCCAGAGCTTTTAATTTATTCTTTGAACTAATATTTAAGTACCTACAACTTGCCAGGTGCTTTATAGGCACTGACGAGGAAGGTGGGGAAGAAGATACTAAGGGTCTCTATTCTTGAAGAACTAATGCTTACCAGTGACCTTAACTACAGGGAAAACTTGTTTTCAGACAAACCATTCTGAAACTAGGCCTTTTGTCTTACCTTGATTCTGCCCAATTGAAAAGTCATTTCCAGATGACTGGCTGTGTCACTTCTTTTTTATTAAGTTTGTGTGAAATCTGGGACCTGAGGGCTAGAAGTCAGAATCTTGACATTTAATTAATACTAATCTTGAAGTCTATTTTCTTTTTACTGCCTTGTGCTTGAAAATTCCAGTTCATTTGAATTTATGCTTAGGCTTAGAAAAAGAAAGAAAAAGAGGAGTATTGCCTAGAAGCAGAGCCTAAGACAAGAATTCAGGTGCATATGCTTTATAGTGGGAATGCTCTTCAGGAATAAACTGTAAGGGAATAAGTGAAGCAGGATAGGGAAAGAAAAACTAGTCAAGAGCATGATTTCAGGTTAAGCCTAGCCATGGGGGTGAAGGACTCTGAGCATAAATCATTACTCAGTTTTTTTCTCTTATCTATATACCTCTATCAGAGCTATCTTCGGGTTGAGGGTAACCTCCTACATGAGATGGCTATCATTTGAGTTTATTTCTTTGGAGAACAGGGATACTATGTGCAATTAGCAGCCAGTATTCATAGCAACTGGAAAATGAATGCGCTATCCAGATAAAGGGGATTTGGATAAGCCATCAACAATGTGTACATTAGCGTCCCCTTTGTGCTAGTGACCATAACTGACACTTTCTTTTGTTTTGTTTTTTTTTCCACTTTTACTGATCTACGTGACTTACCTGGTAGATTGACTCATATCCTCATCCCTGCAGAATCTGATCTCCTTGTCATCATGCACTTATGGTTTCCCATTTATAGTTGCAATGTGACTTGGAAATAACAAGTCACTCCAATGGATAACGTGAATGTCAAACATACCCTCCCATACCCATTTTGTAGTAGCTGTGTTACTTGCTCACAGTGATTAGGGTCAAGTACTGCTGCCAGTGTGGTTATTTATTTATTTTTCTGGCACAAGGATCACACAGTGACCAGGCAGTAGTCATAGCTTTATGTGTCCCCTGTTGAAGCATCCCCCACTTGAGGAACCAGGATTTCTTGATTCACAGAGCCTGAAGTAACAGTATGATACAGATTTCCCAAGTGGATAACTGGCAGTAATGGTTAGTGGTGCCACTCCTACTTCTATCCCTTGGTTCTTATATCTGTGAATTCTATGTATTGGGAACATAGCAGCATATGATAGCTGTTGAATTAAGGAATATACTGTATTCTGAAGGATAGTGTCCCATCCTTTCAAGGTGTCTACTGTAAGTAGAGTGTTAGCTACATGTTTAATGGGGGATTTTACTGCTCTAACAGACTGAAGAGTTCTGGATGGCACAGTATGTGGTAGGATCATTGGATCTCATAATTAGTGTTTTTACTGTATTAACACTACAAAGAAACATATTTCCTTTGCTTGCTCTTAAATATGTTATGCGACATCCCATGTCGGTAAAGCAGGCAGTCTATGAGCACATGTATGAAGGTACTTGCTGAGATTCTCTGCACGGGAAAGGCAAACTCATACTTGGAATGCCTCTTTATGTGTGTGTGAATGAATTACTGGCACTTACAAGGTGGAAGGTGTCTGGTGCAGTCAACTTATCACTACATGTCCTGTTGTCTCATTGAAGGGTGGAATCATGTTGAGGTTGGGGAGGGGTTTGTGATTGACAGATCAGGCATTCAGCAGAAGCAGGGGTTATATACATCATGTTAGAAGTAGAATATGCTGTTGGGCACATACATTGTCTACATATCTGTCAATGTGGCTTTATTCCACTTGGAGGTGGGTGGAGTTGGTGAGGACAGAGACCAGCAGATATCTCATGATGAATTCATTGGTTTTCTTGGTTATTTAATACCTCTTCTGTAGCAGATCTTCTCTGGTACACATAAATATGTAATGCAAGGATCCAAACACCCTCAGCCCACTCCCAAATGCCCATGCACATGTCTCTTTATTAGAACTCCTTGTCCTTGATCTTCCAACAGCCCCTGATCAATCAGCTAAATATTCACCACTATTTGAGTCCATATATATTATTACCTCAGGCTTCTTTTCTTTTTACACAATGGGTAACCAGTTTGCTAACTGAAACTCTGTCTATTGGGAGGATTTCTTCTCATTACTTTATTTCAAGGTCAGCACTGAATGGAGCTGAAGTGAAGAAGCATTCGATTTTTAGTTTACGCTTAAATACTCACCTGACCCATTTATTATCCAAGCTTGGCCTTTTTCTTTTTTCTTCAAGTGCTATGAACTTCAGAGGCGGCACTGATGCCATAGTGTTAAGTAACTTGGTTGTCCGAGCCACCTGTTTGGGCAGCTGCCTTGTCCCATCTGCACCTGCTCAACCCTAGGCCCAGATCTGTGACTTCCATTTTATTAGAAATGGAATGTTGCTGAGTCTATCTGGTCTTATGATTTGGTAGGTTTCATGATGGGTGCTTCTGGATTCATGGTCACTAGATGTCTTGAGATCAGATGCTCCATTTCTACCAGGACTACATGATGTGAATGGTTTTCTGCTTTGACAGTATGCTGTATTCTAGAACCTTGTGGGTTTATGTTGTAGTTCTACCACAGACATCTCTGGTACCATGGGTTGTATGGGATTGTGTCATGTTCTGGACCAATTGTGGATCTCTTTTTTTTGTTCTGGGCCCTACTCTGACACGACCCTCACGTTAGCATAGAAGATTTGCTTAGGGTGAGAATTTAGCCTTCTCTGAAGTTCTCTCACTCTTATAATTAAATTCTGTGACTAGTCTTCTAATATAGTCTATCTTCTTTCTAACTTTAAGAGATGAAGAACCCTTTAAACAATGCTAGAGAGTCCTTTTGACTGTCACATTATGCTTTATATTAGTGACTGACTTCTCTGACCTTGTCATTCTTAATTTTTAATGTGTCAGTTTGGCATTCAGCAATGACCATCTAATTCTAGTCTTTCCTATACCTTTGAAATGATAGAGATACTGCATAATCCAGTGCATCCCTTGCTACCTATAATCTATTCCAATTCATTATAGGTGAAAATATTAACAGTTGCATTACCACTGTGTGGCAGGGACCACGAATATATTCATTCCACTTACAGCAGCGATGGAGTGTTTATTTCTAGTTGGCCAGCAAGTAATCCAACTCTAGAATTTCCTTCTTAGTGTCTGTCTCTAGGCTCACTCCTGGCATTAATTATCTTAGGTCAGGTTCATTAGAAACAGAGCTTAAGACAGGGATTTCTGTACACATGATTTAATGAAGGAATGTTCTTCAGGAAAAATCTTTAAGGAGGTGTTGGAAG
This sequence comes from Cacajao melanocephalus, assembly GCA_963573385.1. Taxonomy (NCBI): domain Eukaryota; kingdom Metazoa; phylum Chordata; class Mammalia; order Primates; family Pitheciidae; genus Cacajao; species Cacajao melanocephalus. The sequence continues at coordinate 17,001 of CAUYLG010031402.1, read as the reverse complement.
CAAGATAGGAATGGGAAAAGAGCTGAGGAAGCATGTGGTCTCAGGTAAAGCCTCTCCTTGGCTAATCCTGGCTGTGTGTGTATGGGGAAGTGTGTGTTTTGGAGAGTTGTTTTTGAGTATAAATTGCAAGGTGCTGTTTTTTCCTTTGAAGCAAGGGTGGCCAACTTTGGTGTCTCCATATGTAGGTCATTAGCTCTAAACCATCCCTGGGGAGGGAATGGCAGTGCTACTTTCCAGCGGTGACTTCTGTTAGTTGGAGGGGGGGGCAGTTCTCTGGAGAAGGGAAAATGTTTGCCATTATTGTAGCTAAAACTCATAGCAGCTGCAGGAGGGATTCATAAGACTGGCAAAGGGTATCTGTAAAGGACATTAATAGTCTCTACCATAGGGAGAAACAAAAATTATGTATATCTTCCTGAAATACTGTGACTTAGGAACTCTCTACAGATTTCAGTGTTTTACCATGTCATAATAATTAACTGTTTTGTCTAAAGAGGAAGGTGGATATATAGTCATAGAGTAAGTTGGTGAGGAAAAATGTCAAAAAGAAAAATGATCCTAATATAGCTGTTTACATTTAACTTTGTTAAAAAGGATGGACATAGCAAAAAACAATTACTGAATGGATTCTATACTAGAAGAAAAACAGTATTTAATATTGGGAAATTTGCCAATATCTTATTTAATGAGGCATTAACATATGTCTTTTCACTCTCTTTTATTTCACTCCAGAAATCATTCTTTATAAATGAAGGTAGCATTCCTGATCTAGTCTTTACCGTTTAAATATAGTTATTTAATTATATATTACTATATATTATTGCACAAATAGAAAAATTTCCAAGATTTGTATCTGTAACTTCTATTTGTAGAACAAAAGAATGAAATACTATTCCATTTTAATAAAACATTATTCTTATGCAATGAATATTTAATATCAAAATATAATATATACTTGGTGTTGATAATAAATTGTCAAAATTCTTACTCCATCATGATCAGGGTCCCTAAGTCATTGACAACTCAGTAGATTTCCTCTGGTGCCTGTGCTATTTGGAGTCCTGTTACAGAGGCTGCTGAGTACACTGTCTGATAGGAAGGATCATTTTCCAGTGTAGCTCCCTGGTGCCTGTTTAGTTCTCCAATGAATGCCAAAGACCAAATGCTGTGGTTTTGGTTGAGGCTGAAGAGACTGGAGGCATCCTAGCTCCAATCTTTTTATCTTTTGCGGCCACCTATTCTTTTTGGATGACTATTACTTCATACTTTTACCTTGTACTTATAGTTCCAGCAACAACTATTAAATGAACAGAGCTAAGAAGTAGTCTTGGAGTTTAGTAGGTAAGTCATATATTTTTAATGTGAATGATTGAAAGGTACTAGATCTGCTCTGTTGCACATGATCTTCTTTATCTGAAAGTATATTTAGAATCCTATATGTTTCTTATCCAGTATTAACTACTGGATAAGACAACTAATTATTGAGTATAAGGTGCATTAAATATGCTTCCCTATGTTAAATCTATGATGTCCTTGAGTGGGGAAAGCTTTTTATAACTTTTAGGTAAATGTTAAAGAATATCCTAATTATTAACTTTCTTGGAGTTTTGAAAAAATAACTTACAAACTCATATAGTTTTGCATTGTAAATTATTTTTGTCAAATCTGATGTGAATTTTTATATTCAGGCATAATGGGAAAGGTGCTTAGAGAACAATGTTTAATATTCATTTAAACTTTTCTTCTTCATGAAGTAACATCGAAGATGAAAAGGGAAATGAAGTGACCAGCCATAGTCAACAGTTATATATCTAGTTTTCTTTTTGTTAATTCTTAGAGTTAAGGAACTTGGTTTTAAAATGGTTGTAATAGTCTATTGGTATGTGATAATATATTTCTAATAAGAATTGTAGACTATATGTTTTGCTAGTTGTCTATAAAGTTGCCTTATAATTTTGATAATTCAGAAATATTTATACTGTCAATAAAACATGAAAAAATCTGATCATGTTGTAGGAATGATTCCTTAAAATAAGAATAAAATAAATAAGAAAAATAATATAAATGAAAAAATGTATTTTATTTAGTTAGAAAATGAGATTTCAAATATATGACTAAGGGTAGAGTATATTTTTTTCTTTGTCTTTATGTACTAAAAATAGTTTGATTTCAGTATTCTTACAGCTGCTAGTTGCAAATCAGTTGTGTATGTATAGATGTGTATGCCTGTGTCTATACAAATGCTATATACACAAACACACAGGCGCACACACACACAAACACAGAGGCAACTCGAAAGTTCAAGATTAAAAGAATGACACTTTTGGACTGAAATAAATTAAACCAAATAAATGATGTGCACTAATATGCAGAATGGGATTTTATTAATATTATGATTTAATTTGCTGCATATATTGATTGCAGTGCAAGGACATGTACAATAGGAAAACTAATTGCACTCTTAGAAAAATCATTATTTTATGGTTCAGCACTGTGAAGAACCAAAAAAAAAAAATTAGAGCCAGCTAGATTGCACCTTTCTGTATCTCTTGTGTGTAGATGCTGCAAATGGTATTCAGGCAGATGGGCTATTAGACCAATCCTCCACTGCAGTTTCTGTATTCTTCTCCCTTACTCCAAGATGGGATAGACACTAATGACTTTCCCCCTGAAACCATTATCTTAGAGAGTGAAGAGGCTATTTTGACAGTAGGATTGTGATTGCAACTTCCAGCAAGACTGAATCCTGTTTTTTCTTTTATGTCACAATAGCTGGTTTGCCTGAGGGGAATTAGCATTAATTGAACTAAGAAGCAAGCTAGTGATGAAAGAATATAGTATGGATATAATAGCGATGGACTCACATAGGTACCCGGGGGCTAATTTTAGCAATTGAATCATGTATTAATTAAATACATTTTAAAATGATTTCCTTTATTTGAAGTCTGAAACTAACATCATAGGTAGTATTAGAGTAGAATTAAATTTTGTAGGTTACAAAGCACTTTATTTTATTTAAAAAAATTTTTTTAGAGACAAGATGTACATGTGCAGTTTTGTGCTCAATTGCAGTATACCTCAACGGGTTCATTCCAACCAGGTTGCAAGCATGGTACATAGGTAGTTTTTTTTACCTCGCTCTCTCCCTCCTGTATCAAGTACAGCACAGTATCTGTTGTTCCCATGTTTATGTCCATGAGTGCTCAATATTTAGCTCTCACTTATAAGTAAGAACATATAGTATGTGGTTTTCTCTTCCTGCATTAATTTGCTTAGGATTATGGCCTCCAGCTTCTTCCATGTTGCTGCAAAGGACATGATTGCCTTCTTTCTTTCTTCTTCTTTTTTTTTTTTTTTGATGGAATCTTGCTGCTGTTGCCCAAGCTGGAGTGCAATGGCACGATCTTGGCTCACCAAAACTTCTGCCTCCCGGGTTCAAGTGATTCTCCTGCCCCAGCCTCCCAAGTAGCTGGGATTACAGGCATGTGCCACCACACCTGGCTAATTTTGTGCTATTAATAGAGACTGAGTTTCTCCATGTTGGTCAGGCTGGTCTTGATCTCCTGACCTCAAGTGATATGCCCCCCTCTGCCTCCCAGAGTGCTGGGAGTCCAGGTGTGAGCAACTGTGTCTGGCTGATTTCCTTCTTTTTTATGGCTATGTAGTATTCCATGATGTATATGTAACACAATTTTTTATCCACTCTGTCATTGATGGGCAATGGTTAATTCTCTATCTTTGCTCTTGTGAACTGCAGTGCTGTGAACATACGAGTGCACGTGTCTTTTTGGTATAATGATCTATTTTCCTTTGAGTGTATACTCAGTAATCAGATTGCTGAGTGAAAGTGTAGCTCTGTCTTAAGTTCTTTAAGAAATCTCCAAACTGCTTTCCACAGTGGCCGAACTAGTTTACATTTCTACTAATAGTGTATAAATGTTCCCTTTTTTCCACAGTCTCACCAAAAAAAACCTGGGTTTTTCTTTTTTGACTTTTTATTAATAACCATTCTGACTGGCATGGGAGAGTAAGTATCTCATTGCAGTTTTCAAATGCATTTCTCTAATGATTAGTGATGCTGAGCATTTTTTCATGTTTGCTGGCTGCTTGTGTGTCTTCTTTCGAGAAGTGTCTGTTCATCGGCTTTGCCAATTTTTTAATGATTGTTTTTTTGCTTGTTGAATTGTTTCTGATGCATAGTTTGTGAATTTTTTCTCCCATTCTGTATGTAGTCTGTTTATTCTGTTAATAGTTTCTTTTGCTGTGCAGAAACTCTTTAGTTTAATTAGGTTCCACTTGTCAATTTTTGTTTCTGTTGCAATTGCTCCTGGGGACTTAGCCAAAAATTATTTGCTAAGGCTGAGTTGAGAAGGGTATTTTCTAACTTTCTTCTAGGATTTCAATAGTTTGAGGCCATACATTGAACTCTTTAATCCATCTTGAGTTAATTTTTGTATATGGTGAAAGGTCAGGGTCTGGTTTTATTCCTCTGCATGTGACTAGCCAGTTATCCCAGCACCGTTTATTGAGTACGGAGTTCATTACCCATTGCTTGTTTCTGTCAGTCTTGTCAAAGAACAGATGGTTGTAAGTGTGAGGCTTTATTTCTGAATTTATTTTCTGTTCCATTGGTCTATGTGTTTGTTTTTGCACCAGTACCATGCTGTTTTGGTTACTGTAGACTTATAACATAGTTTGAAGTTCAGATAGTGTGATGCCTTCAGCTTTGTTTTTGTGTGTGCGTGTGTAGGGCGGCTTTGGCTCTTCAGGCTCTTTTTTGGTTCCATATGAATTTTAGAACAGTTTTTTTTTTCTTCTTTTTCTGTGAAGAAAGAGATTAGTAGTTTGGTAGCTACTATCACTCAATCTGTAAATTGCCTTGGCCAGTATGGACATTTTAACAATATTGGTTCTTCCAATCCAGGAGCATGGGATATTTTTCCACTTATTTGTGTAGACCCTGATTTGTTCTTATCAGTGTTTCATAGTTCTCCTTCTAGAAACTCCTTGGTTAGCTGTATTCCTAGATATTTCATTTTCTTTGTGGCTATTGTAAATGGCATTATGTTTCTTGATCTGGCACTCAGCTCGGACATTATTGGTGTATAGAAACATGACAGATTTTTTTACATTAATTTTGTAATCTTTATCAATTCTAGTAGACTTTGGCAGAATCCTTAGGGTTTCCTAGGTATAGGAATACATCATCGGTGAGAGAGAGAGTTTGACTTCTTCTTTTCCTATTTTGATGTTTTGTTTCGTTTTTTTTTCCTCTTGCTTGATTGCTCTCACTAGGACTTCAGTAATATGTTGAATAGGAGTTGTAAGAGTGGACATCCTTGTCTTGTTGCATTTCTCAAGGAGAATGGTTCCAGCTTTTGCCTATTCAGTATGATGCTGGCTGTGGCTTTGTAATAGATGGCTCTTATTATTTTGAGGCATGTTGTTTTGTTGCCTAGTTTGTTGAGGGTTTTTTTTTTTAATCATGAAGAAATGTTGGATTTCGCCATAAGTTTACTCTGCATCTATTGAGATGATGGTATGCTTTTTATTTTGAATTATGTTTGTGGTAAATCACATTTATTGATTTGTGTATGTTGAACCATCCTTGTATCCCAGGAAAAAGCCTACTTGACTTTTTGATGTGCTGTTGGATTTGGTTTGCTGGTATTTTGTCAAGGATTTTTGCATCTATGTTTATCAGGGATATTGCCCTGACGTTTTCTTTTCTCATGGTTTACCTGTTAGATTTTGATGTTAGGCTGGTGCTGGCTTCATAGAATGAGTTAGGGAGGAGCCCCTCTTCCTCAGTTTTTTGTAACATTTTCATTAGGATTAGTATTAGTTCTCTTTTGTATAACTGGTAGAATTCACCTGTGAATCCATGTGGTCCAGGACTTTTTTTCATTGGTAGGTTTTTATTCCTAATTCAATTTTAGAGCTCGATACTGATTTATTCAGGGTTTCAATCTATTCCTGATTCAATCTTGGGAGATTGTGTGTTTCCAGGAATTTATCTGTTTCCTCTGTATTTTCTAGTTTGTATGCATAGGGATGTTCATGTTATTCTCTGAGGAACTTTTGTATTTCTGTGAGATCAGTTGTAATGTCATCTTTATCATTTCTGATTATACTTATTTGGATCTTCTCTCTTTTTTCTTTATTAATCTAGTTGTCTATCAATCTTATTTATTTTTTCAAATAACAAACTCTTGATTTCATTGATTTTTGTATGGATTTTTGCATCTCAATTTCATTGGAGTCTTCTCTAATTTTAGTTATTTCTTTTCTTCTGCTAGCTTTGGGATTGGCTCATTCTTTTTGTTCTAGTTCCTTTAAGTGCAAAGTTTAGATTGTTAACTTGAGATCTTTCTAACTTCTTGATAAAGGCATTTGCGACTTTGCTCTTAACTTTCCTCTTAACACTATTTTAACTTCATCTCAGAGATTTTGGTAAGTTGTGACTTTATTTTCATAAATTTCAAAGAATTTTTTTTATTTATACTTTAATTTCAGTGTTTACCCATGAGTTATTGAGGAGCAAGTTGTTTGATTTCCATGAATTTGTGTAGTTTTGAGAGGTCATCTTGATATTGATTTTAATTTTTTTTGCACTGTGTGATCCAAGAGTGTCTGTGGTATGTTATCTTTTAAAATTTATTAAATTACTTGCTTTATGACCAAGCCTGTGGTCAATGTTAGAATATGCTCCATGTGCAGATGGGAACAGCGTATATTTTGTGGTTGTTGGGTGGAGTGTTCTATAGATGTCTATTAGGTCCAGTTGGTCAAGTGTGAAGTTTAAATCCAAAATTTGCTTGTTAGTTTTTGCCTTGACTATCTGTTTAATATTGTCAGTGGCGTGTTGAAGCTCCCCGCTATTATTGTGTGCTTGTCTAAGTCTTTTTGTAGGCCAAGAAGAACTTGTTTTATGACTCTGGGTTCTCCAAAATTGAACCCGATGTTGCATGCATATGTATAGAATACTTATTTCTTCTTGTTGGATTGTACCCTTTTTCATTTTGTAATGTCTTTCTTTGTCCTTCTTACTTTTTAGTAGTTTAAAATCTGTGTTTTTATCTGATGTAAGAATAACAATCCTGCTCATTTTTGTTTTCCATTTTGGTAGTAAATCTTACTACAACCCTTTACTTTGAGCCTGTGAGTGTTGTTACTTGTGAGCTTGTGAGCTGGGTCTCTTGAAGACGGAGATGGTTGGAGCTTGTCTTTTTATCCAACTTGCTATGTCACAAAGCACTTTTATGTAAAGTTTTAACTTACGAACATGTCACAGAGAATACAAAACTTCTGTGTTTCATATGTGACTTTTATATAGGAATGGCATTGCAAAACATTTTTATTCAGAAGAAGCTGTCCTGTCTGCTACACTAAATTGATTTTCAATTGTAACTGATTAATTTGTCAAGAATAAGTTCACATGGCAATTTGAAAAGAGGGGATTAAAAAGAGGAAATTTGGTGGCCCTTCATAGTTTATGCACATAGTTTATGCCTGAAAGCATTCATTTGTTAAACAATCAAATCACTGATTCTCCTTATGATAAATATGGCATATATCTAATACTAACCACCATGAACATTAATTCAGTATTTTAATTAATTGTTTGATTTGCCGTCTTTCAATCCTGGTGAGATAATACAGATAACTCAGGGATTTTTTTTTGTTTGTTTGTTTTTTCCTTTAAGAAGGAGACTAGCTCTGTCACCCAGGCTGGAGTGCAGTGGTGCAATCTCGGCTCACTGCAACCTCCACCTCCTGGGTTCAAGAAGTTTTCCTGCCTCAGCCTCCCGAGTAGCTGGGACTACAGGTGCACAACTCAGTTATCTTTAAAAAGATTTCCAAGACATTTAAGTTTTCTTTTAGTTATTTATGTATAGGTAGAGACATTCAATGTCATTACATTGAACTTTGAGTTTTTCCACTCCAAATCTGCAGTGTGTCTTCTTAAATGTTAAATAATAGCTGAGAGAGTATACACTGTTACATACAATTTTACTCAGAGTGATTCATGAGTTACCAAAGTTGATGGATAAGAAATCAAATAAGGGGTTAGTTATTAATACACAAATCTAGGATTACAAATATATGTCACATTTAATGAAGACGCTAAGGACATGGCTAGTGCCTCAGAATCTTTTATTGAGCTATTTCCTTATTTTGTAATGAATAGGACAGTTGTAGTTTATGGAAATTATTTTTCAAATCAGTTGCATAATATAATGCTCACTTGTTTTTATTTTTGTCCTTAATCTTAAGCAGCTATTTGTTCATCTATATTATAAAAAACTGTTACTCAATATTTAACTCAATATTTAATATTGTTCTTATTTTAAAGGTCCTCATTTATCAATTTTTTTGGAGTTGTGAAGCTTACGTTTTGCTTTGGAATATTTTTGTTTATTCTAGGATATATATTTATATGCAATTGTGCTTAGTCTGGCCTTTAGTTTAATCTTAGAGTAGTTGTTGATCATTAATTCCCCATGAAATGCCCAATATTTAATACTTTTAATTTTATCATACAATTGTTATTATATTCTAATCAGTTTATTGTTTTTAGAATTACACTTAATTGGAAAATCAAAATAATAATCACCAGATCATGAAATGCCGTCTATGTGATCTCACTATGTCCATTACCTCTCTTTTCTCACTTTATTCCTCTACTATACATTCTCCTTTACTATAGCAGCTGCAAAGCAAAAAGCTCATCTTTTCTTTGTAGCTTCAGCCTTGTGACTCCATCTGGACAAAGAGAACATGTCAGTGCAGCTTCTCTGGCTTTCACCTTTCTCCTTTCTAGCACATGTAAGAAACGTCTGAACTGTAATATCCAAAGTCCAGGATTATAGTGCAATAAGTTAGAGAGAATCTGGTGCCTTTTGGTCATCATTTAGTGCTGCAAGAGGCTTAGACTGACTTCTTGTTGTACACAGTAATAAATACCTCTTCTGTTTAAAATGTTTTATGGATTTTCTAGGACTTGCAGCCAAGTGTAGTCTTAACTGATAATTAGGTTGGTTTTTTGAGATGAGCTTCAAAAACATTTGCACATTATTGCTAAAATAGGCATGAGACACGGCCTGGCTAGGCTTGTGTAACTATTTTATGTATCTCCTCAGAAAACATTTAAGGACACAGTAAATACTGTTGTTAACATTTTAAATCCCAATCATGTCTAGCATAATGCTTTGTAGCTAGTAGGAAATTAAGATATACATGAAAGAATAAAAATTGTATAAAACAGAATTTATAAATTATTGGGTACTACCAGGCAACTTTCCAATTTTATTTTAATATTAGCAGACAGAAGTCATTGGATTGTCATCTAAAATCAGAAAAATTAAGTTAAGGAGAAACTTAGCAAAGAGATTAGCTGAGCTCATCTAATTCAGAACCTAGTTACCTAAAGTTATTTTTACTTCCCCTAGCTGAGTAATATAGGAAACCTTTACAACTGTGTGTGTGTGTGTGTGTGTGTGTGTACATAAGTGGGATTATAATATACAAAAAATATTATATAGAATTATAAGATTATAGTGGAATAGAACCAGAGAGATCTTCATTCTCTAGTCTGAACCATGAATTTTACCAAGAAGGGGAAATAGAAGCCCTCTGGAATACATTCATTGAGCTTGTCATTCATTTGTATGAATGGGTTCAGTTTGAAGTAGTTCTTTATAGTAGAACAATAGAAATAGATCACTGTGGTTTGAATAAATTTTCAGAATCAAATAAACTTAAGTTCTACAAGATAGGTCATGAGACACCAAATTATTATAATTGGTTATGGAGAGGGCCTTTTTCTATTGCCTTGGAATTACAAACTGAAATCTAATGTGGGCAAAAAACGCATTAAGTATCTCATTAAAGAAAGTTCTGCCAACAATTGGGTTCCAACACTTTTCTCAGGGTTTTCTAAAAGGAAAGAAACTATTACCTTCAGTCGTTAAACCCACTGGAACCTTCACTTTCCATAATATAAATGAGGACTGGGGAAAGGAAACGGGGTAAGAGAGCAATCTGAGTGATAAACCTGGAGCCTAGTGGAGAATGCAGAGGCTTTCTCCTCCCTTTCCCACCACTTTGGGAATGGATGTACTATTCCCATCCCCACTGAAAGAAAAATGAAGGGAATCTCCAACAGAATTTTTTTATAGCAATTAGAGGAGATAACAGAAAGGGGATGATAGCATTCTATTCCCTGGTTAGCCATCTACTTAAGCAGTAAAGTTACTGATCTATCTATCCCTGTTCCTATTTCAACACAGAAAAAGATCATTGAAAAGAGGGTAGGTGGATGGGTGGCAGAGAGCAGGCTGTATTTCCATTTGTGGGGTGGAAAGGAATGTTTATCTAGTATTCATGATTGGCAAGGTTATATAGCAGGAACAAGCAACTCTGTCAGTGCTTAACATGCAAAAGAGGTTTGCTTCTTGTTCTTGTGTAGTTCACTGTGAGTAAGGGGGACTCTCCAGGGTAATTACTTCTTATATGGTCTAGCAGTCTGGGGTCCAACATCTTGAAACTGCACTGTCTAGTCCATATGGGCATAGGAAGAGACTGGAGAATAGGACATAGGCTTTTTACTACCTCAGCACAGAAGTGATACATTCTCTTTAGGAACTCAGTGGACAGGATCCATCATTTGGCCTTTCCCTAATGGATGGAAATAAGACGTGCATTCCTCTGTGTGCCAGAAGGGGAGGAAAATTTCATGTCACAAGACTCCAGTAATATCGACCTTAATGAATTTTCTGCAGGTCTAATCAGCATCATTGAAGATGGCTATGCTTGAGCTATACTAGGTATCATTATGGGACAGGAAAGGGAAATTTAACAGAACATAGTTGAATGCGCTTATTGGAGAAAAATAATAACATTCTCAGATTTATTCCCTATTGAACTGAGATAGCTCACTGATCTGCACATATAAGGGAATGGCATGTTTTGAGAGTGTAGGTTCTAGAGTAAAACAAACTGGGCCCAACTTTAGGTTTAATCACTCCTTAGTTGTTCATATTTTACTTACGTTTTCTGTTTCACTTTTCTTGTTTGTACAAATGGTATTGTAATAGAACCATCTTCATAGAATTGTTTATGAGAATTAAATGAGATAGTACAGTAAATCACCATCCACAGTATTTAGCAAATAGTACATATTTAGTAAATATTAACAGCCATTGTTATTGTTAGGCATTTGGGGGCTTAGGGAAGGGGTGCATACACTAGGAAGTAATTTAGAGATTAAAAAAAAAGTGTGTGGGAAAATATGACAAATTTTTCTTAATTCAGCTTTTCTTCTGGGGTCAAATAAGGGAAACTCTACACTTCCCAGTGAGCTGAAATATTGTAAAATAATGCTTTTTTCCCTACAAAATAATTTTAATACTTTGTGCCTGGGTTAGCAACATCTTGCACTGTGACATTCCTATACATACATAAGCATTTTATTCAAGTACACATGTTAAAAGCAGGGTAATTTAAGCAATTGTCTATACAGAGGTAAGTAGACACAGTAGGTTATATTTTTTCTTTTTAAATTTTGTTTTTATTTTTTATTTTATTTTAGATTCATGAATTACATGTACAGGTTTGTTATATAGACATATTGTATAATGATGACGTTTGGATTCTTGCCCATTACCCATATAGTGACCATCATACAGAATAAGTAATTTTCAGGCCTCACCCCCATCCTAACCCTCTCACTTTTAGGGTCCCCAATGTTTATTTTTTCCATTTTTATTTTTATGTGTATTTGTTGTTTAGCTCCCACTTATAAGTGAGGACATGTGGTATTCTATTTTCTGTTTCTGAAGTTATTTCATTTAGGCTGATGGCCTCCAGCTCCACCCATACTGTTGCAAAGGACATGATTTCATTCTTTTTATGGTTGTATAGTGTTCCATGGTGTATATACACACCACATTTTCTTTATGCAATCAACTGTTGATGGAAACTTGGCTTGGCTATGCTATTGCAAATAGTGCTACAACAAATATATGATTGCATGTGTCTTTTTGATATAATAATTTATTTTCCTTTGGGTAGATACCCAGTAGTGGGATTGCTGGGTTGAATGGTAGTTCTTTTTCAGTTCTTTGGGAAATCTCCATACTGTTTTCCACATAGGTTGTACCAATTAACATACTCACCAACACTATATAAATGTACCCTTTTCTCTGCATCCTTGCCAACATCCTTGTTGTTTTTTCACTTTTTAATTATAGCCATTCTGACTGGTATGAGAAGGTATCTCACTGTGGTTTTAGTTGGCATTTCTCTGATGATTGGTGATGTTGAGTATTTTTTCATGTTTGTTGGCTGCTTATATGATTCTCTTGGAGAAATGTCTGTTCATGTCCTTTGCCTACTTTTTAATGGGATATTTTGCTTTTCTCAAGTTGAGGTGTTTGAGTTCCATGTAGATTCTAAATATTAGTACTTTGTCAGAGGCACAATTTACAAATATTTTCTCCCATTCTGTAAGTTGTCTATTTATTCGGTTGATTATTTCTTTTGCTCTGCAGCAGTTTTTTAGTTTAATTGTCTTATTTATTTTTGATTCTGTTCCATTTAGTTTTGGGCTCTTAGTCATAAATTCTTTGCTGAGGCCAATGTCTAGAAGAGTTTTTCCTAGGCTTTCTTCTAGGACTTCTATAGTTTCAGGTCTTATATTTAATTCTTTAATCCATCTTGAGTTAGTTTTTATATATGGTGAGAGAGAGGGATTCAGTTTCATTCTCCTGTATGTGGTTATCCAATTTTCTCAGCACCAGTTATTTAATATAGTGTCCTGTCCCTATTGTTTTTTTTTATTGATTTTGTTAATGATCAGTTGGTTGTAGATACTCCATTAAATTGCTGGGCTCTCTGTTCTGTTCCATTGATCTATGTGTTTATTTTTGTATGGATACCTGCTGTTTTATTTACCCTAGCCTTGTAGTATAATTTGAAATCAGGTAATGTGATGCCTCCAGCTTTCTTTTTCCTTGGATTGCTTTGGCTATTCAGGCTCTTTTTTGTTTCCATATGATCTTTAGATTTTTCTTTTTTAATTTTGTGAAGAATGATGTTGGTATTTTGATAAGAATTACATTGATTCTGTAGATTGATTTGAGAAGTATGGTCATCTCAATGATATTACCTCCTACAATCCATGAGCATGGATGTTTTTCCATTTGTTGATGTCATCTGTGATTTCTTTTATCAGTGTTTTGCAGTTCTCCTTGTAGAGATCTTTCACCTTCTTTGTTAAATTTTCCTAGGTATTTAATTTTGTTGTGCCTATTGTAAATGGGATTGGGTTCTTTATTTGGTTCTCAGCTTGAGGTGATATTTGTGTATAGAAATGGTACTGATTTTGTGTATGTTGATTTTACATCCTGAAACTTTACTGAAGTCATTTATTAAGTCTAGGTATCTTTTGAGTTTTCTATGTGTAAAATCAGTGATCAGAGATAATTTGGCTTCCTCTTTTCCTTATTTATCTTTCCCTTGCCTGATTGCTCTGGCTGAGACTTCCAGTACTGTATTGAATATAAACGGTGATAGTGGACATCTTTATCTTGTTCTGGTTCTTAGGGAGACTGCTTTCAACTTTTTCCCATTCACTATGATATTGGCTATGGGTTTGTCATAGATGGCTCATACTATTTTGAGGTATGTTTCTTTGATGACTAGTTTGTTGAGGATTCTTATTATGAAGGGATGTTGGATTTTGTTAGAAGAATTTTTTTGGCATCTGTTGAGATAATCATATGCTTTTTGTTTTTAATTCCCTTTACGTGGTGAATCACCTTGATTTGCTTATGTTGAACCATTCTTGCATCCTAGGAATAAAGCCTACCTGATTGTGGTGTATTAATTTTTTATGTGCTGTTGGACTTGGTTTGCTAGTATTTCGTTGAAGATTTTTGCCTCTATATTCCTCAAGAATATTGGTCTGAGTTTTCTTTTCTCGTGGTATGTCTGCCAGATTTTGGTATTAGGCTTCTGCTGGCTTCATAGAATGAGTTAGGGAGGAGCCCCTCCTCAATTTTTTGGAATATATACAGTAGGAATGATGTAAGTTCTTCCTTGTATGACTGGTAGAATTCGAGGATGAATCCATCTAGTCCTGGGCTTTTTTTTTTATATTGTTGGAAGGTTTTTTTTTTGTTAATGATTCAATTTCATTATTAATTACTGGTCTGTTCAAGATTTAATTTCTTCTTAGTTCTTAGGAGGTTGTACGTTTCCAGAAATATATCCTAGGTTTCAAGTTTGTTTGCATAGAGATGTTCACAGTAGTCTTTGAGGACCTTTTCTGTTTCTTTAGTATGAGTTGTAATGTCACCTTTATTGTTTCTGATTCTTCTTATTTGACTATTTGAATCTTCTTTTTTATCCTGGTTAATCCAACTAGCAGTGTGTCAGTTTTGTTCATCTTTTCAAAGAACCAAAGTTTTTTTTGAGTTGGATTCTTGCTGTGTCGTCCAGGCTGGAGTACAGTGGCACAATCTTGGCTCACTGCAACGTATGCCTCCTGGGTTCAAGCCACTCCCCTGCCTTAGCCTCTTAAGTAGTTGGGACTGCAGGCGCCAGCCACGACGCCAGGCTAATTTTTGTGTTTTTAGCAGAGACGGGGTTTCACCATGTCGGCCAGGCTGAGAACCAACTTTTCATATCACTGATTCTTTGTATGATTTTTTTTGGTCTCAGTTTTACTTAGTTCTTCATTATTATTTTTTCTTCTGCTACCTTTGGGTTTGGTTTATTCTTGTTTCTCAAGTTGCCTCAGGTGTCACATTAGGTTGTTAGTTTGAGATCTTTCTTTTTGATGTAGGCTTTTAATGCTATACACTTTCCTCTTAACATTCTTTTTGCTGTACCACAGAGGTTTTGGTATGTTGTGTCTCTGTTTTCATTTCTCTGAAAAAATTGTTTGATTTCTCTGTTAATTTTATTGTTTACCCAAAAGTCATTTAGGAGCAAGTTGATTAGTTTCCAGATACTTTTGTGGTTTTGAGAGTTCTTCTATGTATTGATTTCTAATTTTATCCCACTGTGATTTGAGGAAGTGCTTGTTATGATTTTGATTTTTAAAAGTTTCCTGAAATATACTTTATGCTAAATTTATGACCTGGCATATGGTAAAAAAATGGTTTTCATTATTGAGTACTTGCTGTGTGCTAGGCATTGTGTTAAGCACTGGACATATATTATCTGATTTAATTTTATTAATTAAGAATAATTAAGAGGAGCTGGTACCATTCCTTCTGAAACTATTCCAAATAATACAGAAAGAGGGAATCTTTCCCAAATCATTTTATGAGACCAACATCATCTTGATACCAAAACCCAGCAGAGACTCAACAAAGATAACTTCAGGCCAATATCCATGATGAACATAGATGCAGAAATCTTCAATAAAATACTGGCAAACCTATTGCAACAGCATGTCAAAAAGCTTATCCATCACAATTAAGTAGGCTTCATTCCAGGGATGCAAAGCTGGTTCAACATGCACAAGTCTATAAACGTAATCCACCACATAAACAGAACCAAAGACAAAAACCACATGTTTATCTCAATAGATGCAGAGAAAGCCTTTGACAAAATTCAATAGTGCTTTATGCTAAAAACTCTCAATAAACTAGGTATCGAAGGAATATATTGATGGAACATATCTCAGTAAAAGCTATTTACGACAAACCTATAGCCAATATCATACTGAATGGACAAAAACTGGAAGCATTCCATTTGAAATCTGGCACTAGACAAGGATGCCCTCCGTCACCACTCCTATTCAATATAGTATTGGAAGTTCTATCCAGAGCAATTAGGCAAGAAAAAAAAAGCATATTCAATTAGAAAAAGAGGAAGTCAAATTGTCTATTTTCAGATGACATGATTGTATATTTAGAAGACCCTATCATCTCAGCTCCAAATCTCCTTAAACTGATAAGCAACTTCAACAAAGTCTCAGGATACAAAATCAATGTGCAGAAATCACAAGCATTCCTATACACCAATAACAGACTAACAAAGAGCCAAATCATGAGCGAACTCCCATTCACAATTGCTACAAAGAGAATAAAATACCTATATAACTAACAAAGGATGTGTAAAGGACGTCTTCAAGGGGAACTACAAACCACTGCTCAAGGAAATAAGAGAGGACACAAACAAATAGAGAGACATTCCATCCTCATGGTTAGGAAGAATCAGTATCGTGAAAATGCCATACTGCCCAAAGTAATTTACAGAGTCAATGCTATCCCCATCAGGCTACCAATAACCTTTTTCACAGAACTGGAAAAAACCGCCTTAAACTTCATATGGAACCAAAAGAGAGCCCACATAGCCAAGACAATCCTAAGCAAAAAGCACAAACCAGAGATATCACGCTACGTGATTTCAAACTACACTACAAAGCTACAGTAATCAAAACAGCATGGTACTGGTACCAAAACAGAGATATAGACCAATGGAGCAGAACAGAGGCCTTGGAGGCAATGCCACACATCTACAACCATCTGATCTTTGACAAACCTGACAAAAACAAGCAATGGGGAAAGGATTCCCTGTTTAAGAAATGGTATTGGGAAAACTGGTTGGCCATGTGCAGAAAGCAGAAACTGGACCCATTCCTGACACCTTACACTAAAATTAACTCCAGATGGATTAAAGACTTAAACATAAGACCTAACACCATATAAACCCTAGAAGAAAACCTAGGCAAAACCATTCAGGACATAGGCATAGGCAAGGACTTCATGACTAAAACCCTGAAAGTATTGGTAACAAAAGCCAAAATAGACAAATGGGAGCTAATTAAACTCCAGAGCTTCTGTATAGCAAAAGAAACAATCATTAGAGTGAACTGGCAACCAACAGAATGGGAAAAAATTTTTGCAATCTACCCATTTGACAAAGGGCTAATATCCAGAATCTACAAAGAACTAAAACAGATTTACAAGAAAAAAATGAAAA
>CAUYLG010031401.1:0-20798 GCA_963573385.1 Cacajao melanocephalus | reverse complement strand
CCTAGACTGCCAGTGACTAAGTGGGCCCTCCATGGCATCTTAGCACCTCTCCTGCCCCAGGCCTCCATGGGCAGCAAGAAAGCCAGTGCTATCTGGGATCAAATTCAGGAGGCAGCCTGCAACTTTCCCTTATACTCCAGGAAAACAAAACAGACAAAGCCAGAAAGGTCGATGCTGGAAGTAGGAAGTGAGAATTTGCATGTTAGGAAGACAATTATAGTCAGCCACTCTCCTTCCCTCCTGGGGCACCCCTCCAGTGGGGAAGTTTGTCAAGGAGACGTGTCCACCCAATCATATAGATGTTCCCTGACCAGGGGTCTTGTTTAAGACGGTCTCCAATCTCCTTAAGGGGGATGATGAGAGGCGCTGTTGGCTAAACAAGGCCAACAGATGCAGGTCCCTTTAAGGGCAGAGAAAAGAGGGCAGTAGCTTTTCTATTGGAGGAGGAAAAGGCTCCGGTCAGTCCTTATCCTCACTAGAAACAATCTTTCTTATTCCCCATAGAAGATAATGAAGCGGGGAGAGAGGTCTCTCCTTGTTGTTCTGGTTTCTCTTTTTCCTTTTCCTTTAAATCTCCTGAATTCCCTTCAGGTGGAGAAGATGGGTGGTCTGACTCATCACAATCTAGCAGATAAAGAGGATACAACAGAGAGTTTACCAGTGCCCAGGTGGTCAAAATAGTAACTCTAGTAAAATGACCTTGCTCATATCCTCTTTTCAGGCAGGGACCTACCTGCTCTCATAACTCTAAATATAAGGTTCCTTGATCAGGAAACCAAGGGCATTCCTGCCGAATTAAGAGCATACGCTTGTGTAGAGCTCCAGGCTCTACAGTGCACTGGATAGCCTTAGGTAGCTCTTGCACTGTTTTAAAATATACTTTCTGCTCTTTGGTCATTTCTTGACCCATGATAACCTAGCCTCTGATATTTTGCACGTGTGTCCCGTCCTCTTGATGGGAGTCAGGGCTGTCCCTTATTGGGATTGCCCGAAAATTGATGAGCTCTCCTCCTCCACGTGTAAATTAAAGGCAATCATGTTGGGAACACCAGTTGCAGAGTTTATAGCTTGCAGTGAAGGCCAAGAACGAAGTACTCAGACAGTTCCAGTTGAGCGGGGCTGGGGGGTAGCTCTTCCGAGAGAGTCTGCGCCAGCATCCGTCCACCAGGTATTTATTGAAATGGCTTGTATTAACTACAAACATCCACTAGATTGTCATTTGAGGTGGGTTGCTGAGGCATCTGTGACCTTACACAACATTCAAGCTGCATTTTCAGGAGGCTGTTTTCAGCGTTCCTTATCACACCACACACTCCACTCGCTGTGCTGTTTTCAGGGTCAAGGAGTTTCATTCTCATGCAGAAATAACATACACACAGTGCCTCAGTATTTTTCCATGACTGACCTCAAACGCCATGTACATAAGCTTTAATATATTGCTGTGCACCCCCTACAAAGATGGAATAATATTTGTTTCTGTTTGATGCCCTGGATTCCATATGCATAGTAAAAACAGATTGATTAGTTTGTAGCTTAATCTGTAACGTGGCTAGCCTTAGATACCTTAAAATGATCTCTCTGAAAGAAAAATGTAAAAATATATGTAATCACTTTTTTCTTTATTGCTTTCTTTTATTTCTGATTACTTTTGCTTCTCAAGTAATACTATTTTTCAAAGAAATATTTATTCCTTTACAAAAAAATTTAGCCCTTTTTTTCCCCTTTCCTTGGTGGATATAGATTGTTAGATTTATAGTCTTTTGTTCTGAGGAGGTCAAGTTGTTGAACAAGGGTTCTCAAGTGTTCACATGTAGAGACAGTGGGAAAATAATGAGGGTAGTGTCATGGAATGAAAACAAAATGGTGAATGAGCAAATTTAAAAGTGAAGTTAAAATTAGGATAATTTTTTAGTAATATACAAAATATGAAATGACATTACATATTTCAGTTGTTTTTATTCTAAAATTCATAACCTTTCCCCAATTATTCCACCAGTATTATCAAGAAGAGTCATACTGTAGAGTCATATTTTTTTATCAGAATTTAAATTTTTTGATATACCACATATTAAATGAACCTTTTTTGGAAGGTGATTTAATATCTGTAAGCTTCATTTTTCTCATGTTAGGATTAGTTTTGAGAATGACATTTGCTTTGCAGGTGTTGTGATGAATAAACAAAGCAATGTCTGGAAAAGGTCTCCAGAAACATCTAACACTGCAAAAATATACACCAGTGCCCACTTTCCCTATTTATCATCCAATGAAACTTTTTTTCTCAAGACCCAAATGTTATGGGATTAATCAAGAATATCTGTGTTCTGTTTTCTGTTTAAGTTCTTGTCTAAATGATTGTCATCCAGCTATAACTAGGATACTAGACATGACCCTTGTCTTACACTAATCTTGGGGCAAGATTCTGTACTTTTCTTCCTTGTCCCCAAATAAATTTACTCCACAGGTATTAGTGTAAAAAAAGAAACTTACATATACTTAGTCATAAAAGGAAAGAAAAGTATACATCACAGACCATAAATTAAAACAAAACAAAATCAACATTAGATATCTGTGTTCTCATATTGCCCCCAGGGTTTCATCTTTGGCTACATTTTCTGCCCCATGCAGCCTTTCTAATTACCTTTCCCTTCTCTCAGAGCACCCTTTTGGTTCATCTGTTTTTTTTTCTTCTTATGGGCATTTTAGCCCTTAGTCCGGGTATTAGGAATCTTTCTAAGTGACAAAAATGTGGATCAAACGGTCTTAATCCAAAAAAGAAGACGGCTCACATAACTGAAGTGCAGGGATGGATACGATTCATGTGTTACATGGTGCTGATGTTCTAATTATGTAAAAGATGTGTCTCTCTGTGTCATTACTCTACATTCTTCTCATTTTGTTTTCTATTAATTGAGGCTCTTTATGGTAGCGAAATGACTACCAAGAGCCCCAGGCTCATGTCTTCCTTGGTTAAAATGATAAAAGCCAAACAAGAGTCCTAGAATTGAGTTGCATACCTAATCACTAAACTCACCACTGACACTAAGGAAATGATCCTGTGGCCACATATGAAAGAGGCAGTTCTGTCCCACACATACCACAAAAGCTTCGATAAAGGATTCTCAAAAGAAAACTGAGACATTCAAATATTGTTATTCAAACGAGAGAAATGGATATTGGGTAGGCAAAATTCAGTACATTCTGGTTTATCCATGGCTTTTCATTATTCAAACTTAACCTTCTTCCCAAACACTTGACTACAAAAATTCCTCCACATAATAAAACAAAATCCTAATACATACAAGTAGAGGTTGTTTTATCTAGGGAGATAACTAAATTGACAACCCAGACTACAGCTTCATTTTCTCATTTGGGTAGTGAGACTATTCCCACACAAAACATATAGCCTTAAAATGAAGGCAGGTAGACCCTTCAAGACACTTTAGAAAAATGGGGGCATTACTACTAGGAAACTGAAAATGAATGCTTATGCTGAGCAGGCACAAACAATACATTTCCCGAACACTTAGCTTCTTCAGTGTGGACCTTCCTCCCAAGTCTCCATAAGATAATGGTCTGATGGTAATGAAGATGATAACTAAAAATTTACCATGTGAAAATAGTACTTTTTGCTCTTATGTGACCACTTTCCCACATATCACCTAATATTATTCCACCCAGTCACTAAAACAGTAAGAATAAACTCAAAAGTTGGGTACCTTTTATTGAAAATATAAAGCCTGATTTTTCACATTTCCAATTATTGGTGATGGTTTTGATGCATCTGTTCACCTATAACACCAGCAGATCAGTTTACATAGCCCTACCTCTCTCTTTCCAGATGATAAATACTTTGAGTAAATAAATATTAGAGATTTTAGAAGAATGCTGATAATAATAAAAGTGACAAAAACCAAAATGATAGCCTAGGTTCCTGTGATGTGCAAAACAGCCCAGAGATGCTTTAGACTTTCAGGAGGAAAGAAATCTTAAAAACAAAAACCAAAACCCATGTAGGATCCTAGTGTCATTTCAACAATTCTCATTGAAACCATTAGACAGTTTGAATCCCTGTAGGCAGTATATTCAAAGTAATTAATTATATTACTTTAGTTAAATTTTAGTCTAGAATGGTACTAAATAAATTTCTATTTATTAAGATTATTAATTTTGAAAGAGTATATTTGAAAATAATCAGTAAAATATAATAGAAATTCCAAAAGTATGGCATGTTGTCAACAGAAGATTTGAAAGGCCAACCTGAGACAATAGTTATCTTGTATTAGGATCTTACTATGTGCCCAATATTGTGATGCTTTACATACCCTAGTGTGTTTACTCTCCACAAACAGCTGCAAAGTCTATATTTATTACTCACATTTCCAATATGAGAAAAATAAAGCCCACAGAGGCCAAATAAGGTCATCTAAAACATAAGCTTTCAATCAGTATTGAAATTCGGTGCATCTAGTGTCAAAACCCATGGAAATTATTTAAAATTCCTTTTAAAAATTGTTATTTGGAGGTCATCAAATCTTCTAAAGTGAAAATAACATTATTACTGACCCAAAGCAGCTCGATGTAGATAAACAGCACAGACTGAGGTTTGAAGCATTGAAATTTTAATTGCAACTTGCTAGCTGTACAACTACAGGATATTTAATTAGCAATTCTATGGCAGATTTTTCTTGATGAAAGATGGAAGCTACATATATGACATTATTTAGAGAGACTAACACAGTGTCTGATACATATACAAATTATGACTACTGAGAAGTGTTAAGTAATTTCAAAATATTTGAATTGATATGTGCATAAGTCTGTAACAATTTTCTAGTTAAGCCCAAAGATAAGAGAAATTAGTGAAAAGATAGTCCATCAATATTTAAAATAGGCTCACTGGAACATAAGTAAATGTTTTTAGTCATGCACTTAAAATCAATTATAGTTTTATTTGAGTACATTTGTAATTATTCAGAGAAAGTTTATGAAATTTCAGTTCTTTAAAGAAATGGTACTTTTGTGTTTTTTTTTTCTTTTTTACTGTATTGCATTTTATTGTAATTGTAATTATATCCATAAGTTATAAAATGTTTATGTCATTAGACAAATATTTTAAAGCACTCTTTGTAAAGACAATTTTGAGGAAGGCTGGACAATTACAAGTCATTGCCATTAAGTAATATAACTGTACCAAACACTATTATGGATAGCATTTTGATATAAATTTTGTATTTAAAGTAAAATTAACCAAAATTATCACAAATAAAACTGTATATTAATGATTCTAATCTTGAGATGTAAAATACTAAAAAGAAATAGTCTCTTCAAGGAAAAAATATGCACTTAAAATTAGAAAATATGAAATCATTCAATACTAAGTAAAACAAGGTAAAATCAACTTTAGGAAATGGACCTTTAACTCAAAGATTGAACATGTCATATAATTAATAGTAATTAAATTTGTTAATATTCATTATCTATAACTCTGGTCAAGTATTGTATTATTTCAAATAAGTGAAGTTGCTTTATGCATAAAGTACGGTTTTAAATGTGAGATTCATGTATATAAACACTTGCTTTAATGTAAAATAAGAATTGCGTCATTGTTTACCATGGTCCAGAGCAAACAGAAAGAAGAAAAAGGAATAAAAAAGGAGTAAAATTCAGAAATCTGAATGAAACTATCTCAGTGATATAAAGTCAAGAGTAGAGAAAAATATATTACAGTGAAACTATTATTTCAAGGTCTAGCTTTGCCACTCTTAAATTATGTGACTTTGGACAAATTATTCAGTCTCAGATTTTACCTGTGTTGTACATAATCAGTGTCACTTTTTGTTGAAATGTAACAGAGTCAGAGAATATTAAAATATAAAGGAAGTTTAGAGAACACCAAGGAAAGATTATCTGTTCTTTTTTAAGAAAATAACTGATTTCAGTTAGTTCAGAAAGATGATGGTACTAAGCATAATTTACTTTCCTACTGTATTTTGTTGTATTAAAAGCATTTTTACATACATTATTTGCAAAATATGAAGAAGGCAGGCTTTTAGTTTATAAATCAAGGCTTAGAGACATTGGAATAGTTGGTTGTGACCCACTGATAGGGTTAATAATCTGTCCATGATTTAAACTCTATGCAGACTTTAAGGATAGAAAAAGGAAAAAAAAAGTACATTAAAATTGTAGCATAAATGATTTAAGTTAAAAGAAATTCTCCAAGTACTGAGGTTTGTTCAATTAGAATAGAAAACAAGATGTTTTCATCAACAGAATAATCTTCACTGATCTAAGATTATATTGATCTGTTTCCAAATTACTGGACTTTTCCACATGTTTTAAAGTAATTTGTGAGCATATTATAACTTTCAAAACCTGAGAGAATGTTACAATAAAAATAAACTATAGAGAAGCTTCACAATGTCTTCAAACTACATGATTACGTGGGGAAATCATAAGCTGTAGAGGAGAGTATAATTAAGAGTGACATTCAGTACAGCCTGGTGGTCTGTGCAAGCGTAGACTGCCACTTGTGTGTCCGTACACCTCCCTTAAGACTCAACTCATCAAAGACCAACACAAATCTGAGTTAAAGCACCTGTATCCTCAGGAAAAAATAGGTCTAATTTTACAGTAGAATGAAGCAGTGATAAAGATAAATTCTACAAATTAGGTAAGAGAAGAATGGGAAGAGGAAGTTGTAGCATTCCTCTACAGGGAATTTTTCAAACAGTAAGGGTTTTCTTGGTTATAAAGTAAGACTTTTCTTAGGAACTGCCTACTCCCATGGTTGAAGAATAACTTAGAGTGCAGTTTGTCTTCAGTAATGCACTTGGAGGCCATTTCTTCAGCACTGTTATTTCCGCATCTTTAGCCCTTTAGTTGCCCTTTTAATGGGGGTAGACCCTTATTCAACTGCGAATTGTCTATTATGCTCTTACTGCTCCACTTCTAGGTTAGGCTGCCTGGAAGAAGTCTTCAGTGCTGAGAGGAACTAACTAAGCACCCTGATCACCTAATATGTGTAAGGAACCATGCCAGATTCTGAAGATAAATAAATAAGAAACAGAACTATATTCAAAGAAATCAGGGGTTTAGAGGAAAAGACAAGCATGTCAAAAATTAGCTGTAATGCAGTAGGGGAAATGCATCTATAATGAACTAGGTAGAGAATAATAACTCAGAGAGGTGGCTGAGTACAGAACATTCAACTCAGCCTGAAGGAGAGAAGGACATTTTCACTGAGGAGGTGACAGTGAGCCCACGTGTTGAAGGCAGAAGTTGTAGAGGCATATATGAAGGTTGAAGGAACAGCCATTCCAGGGTAAATAATGACTTGACATAGGACTGCAGGCAAGAGGGAGGATTTTTTTTTTCTTTTCTTTTTTTGTGGCGGAAAGACGGAGAAATTTATATAAGAAAAGAAGTTGGTATCACATTCGAATGGTTTCCTATAATCAACTAAGAAATATAGGAAGAGTCATTAATTACGTCCATTAAGGGTCTGTCACCAGGGTCCCTCAAAGATTCTAGTTATTTAGCAACTTTAGCTGGTTAGGAAAGTTGTAATGAAACAGAATTCAGTTTGTATATCTCTTAGGACAGAGCTGCTGTAAGTGCAGAATTTCCTTAAAAGGTGAGGGTGCTAGAAATTGGTACAATTTCTTATTATTCCATCCTTCTCATTTTGTTATTCTCACATATAGCTGCTTTGCTTCCACCCAGCTTGCTTTCTTTCTCTTGTCCTTGAGATATTTTCAGAAAAAAAAGCATGGTTACCTTTAATCACAGCATTTTGTTTCCTTCGGTGCTTTTCAAAGATAGTTTGATTAAGTCAAATTGCACGTGCTTTTTTTGCACAGCCATCATCAGTAAATCTTTTCTCAGTTGGAGTTTGCAACGCATCTTGATATACAGGTAATTATCATGGTCTGTACCAAGTAGTGACAGTTAAAAAAAAAATGAAACAAGTTTAATCAATCAGCTGGGCTCATTAAGATGAAAACAAAAATTTTGTTTTCCCAGTGTGCTTTAGACACAGTGTGTGTGCACTCGTTCTTTCCCTTTCCCTGAAAGTGTCTCTAGGAAGTCCCACAGTCTCTCTGGCCATTTGCAGTTAATAAATAGCCTATATTTCTGGGCATTACAATTTTAATTTAAGCAAGTTTAATTTTAAACCCCTTTTAAATTATACCACTCCCCTCTCACCCCAAGTACATTCAAGGCAGGGAAACCTATAGTCAGCGAGGAAGCATGATCAGCCTCTTAAATTTTCCTTTTATCTCCTTCACCTGCTGGCTGTTTTGGTGACTACTCCAAGATCAGGTACGGGGAATAGAGGATGTTGAGGATACAGAAGACACAAGGAGCCCATAAATGTTTCATCTGATGATTCTATCTCCTGGTTTTGTGTGCTGCCTTTGTTACAAAATGTACAGTCACTGACTTACCATTCTCACATAGAATACAGATGGCTGTTCCCTGACTAAAACAAGGGCTCATCCTTCTGACCTCACTTCATATTCTCTTAGCCATGATATTTGACTCTACATATCCAGCCTAATTTACACTGAGGTTCTTATTGCTGGTAGGAAGTACTGTTAGGCATGACACTGCTCAACAGACATTTGTTGAATCAAATTGATAACAGACACCTTTCATATGAAGCTTGCTGTTACAAACATATGTTTAAAGACTAAGTGGACATTTTGAAAAAAGAAATGTCCATGCCCCTGCCTTTGGGCGTTTACACTTACTGCTCTCTTTCTAAGTCTCCCTCTTGGAACCTCGTGGCTTTTACCCTCACCTTTTAAGTAAATTCCCCACTTACAGCAGCTCTTTCCTAAGAGATACCCAAACTGAATTCTGTGTTTCATTACAACATTCCTAATCAGCTAAAGTTGCAAAATAACTACACTTTTTGAGGGACTTTGGCATGACAGACCCGTGCTGGACCTAATTGATGACTCTTCCTATACTGAAGGTAAAATACAGTGGACTCATTCTCTCCTACAAAGAGTGTTAGTTTTTAATCCTTTATAAACATAATTATTCAAGGCAGTTCTATAGTAATGCCACAAAAATGAGCACTCGAGATATTTGTTGGATAAGTAAATCAACAATATAAGCCAAATTTTTCTTCTGAACATGAATTTTAAATGTTTCCATGACAGATTTGTAAAATAAAGTAGTGATCTTACTTTTAAAGTGTGGAAAGTGTTTAGAAATTTTGACACATTTTGTGATGATGTATCTATTTTCTCATTGATACTGTTGTTATATAATAAACCAAAGTTATTCAATGTTAAAGCTTTCAAAATAACAGTATAAGAAATCTAATCTAATATTCTATACAATTGGTTGAAATGAAAAGGAACAAATTTACACTAACATACTAAAGAGAATTTTACTTTAAAATGTGCTTAGCAGATAACCTGTAACAGGGCAGGTCAAGTGGTTTTTGTGTGTGTGGTTTTTTTTTTTTTTTTTTTTTTTGACAGAGTCTTGCCCAGCTGACAAGTCAAGTTTTAATAAAAAATTACATTGAGGGCCAGGTACAGTGGCTTACACCTGCATGCCTGTAATCCCAGAACTTTGGGAGGCTGAGGCGGGAGCGTCACGAGGTCAAGAGATCAAGACCATCTGGGCCAATGTGGTGAAACCTCATCTCTACTAAAAATACAAAAATTAGCTGGATGTGGTGGTGTGTACCTATAGTCCTAGCTACTTGGGAGGCTGAGGCAGGAGAATCACTTGAACCCAGAAGGCAGAAGTTCTAGTGAGCTGAAATTGTGTCACTGCACTCCAGCTTGGTGACACAGCAAGACTCTGTCTCAAAAAAATATATATATTACATTGAACGGGGTTGAACAGAGTTCCCTCTCTCTCTCATATGTGTGTGTATATGTGTATATTCACATGTATATGTTTTTATCTAAAATTCCCAAATATTTACTTGTAGCTGTGCTAGAAGAAAGTATTTTTGACAACACACATTTATCATACCTTCCCAAAGTAAAAAATATCTATTGGTTTTATGACATAAAAAGCCTTTAATGTGAGGTTACCAAAGGTATATCAAATCTGATTTTCCATCTGATTTTCTTCCAAATGTCTTCTGCAAATCCCTTTTAAACACGGATATTCACTGAGACAATCTTCCTGCTTTTCCTGTTTAATAGTTAATGATAATTCCCCAGCATCTGCATGATGAAGTCCAAGGTCTGCGTGCATTCACTGTGCAAGATGACTGTCAATCTGTCAATGACCTCCTTCCCAAAGCTTCACCTCTTCTTTCTTATCATGTGCCAGATTAGTCTAGCCCCAAAGGCTACAAGTTTTCTCTGAGCAGTTTTGGGCCCTTTCACATGTCTTTTTTTCATGATGTGATCTCTGCCAATAAATGCAAATGTATAGATAAATAGATGGATGGATGGATGGATAAATAGATGATTAGGAGAAATAATTTTTAATATGTTAGAACATATGAAGACTTGATACATTTCAGAAATAGGATTCAAACCCAGATTTATATGACTTCAAAGTTCATGCTCTTTCCACTATACAAACCTGTCTCTTTAAATCTATTTAATATAAAAATATTATTTTATGATTTTCTTTCCAATCAGTTATCAGTTTATCTTCTAATCATTTGACTTTCTATTTTGTAATCACAAATGAAAAGTATTCTTAACCAGACCAGTCATCTGTATTTGTAGGGAATAAGAATAATCACAATTAATTTAAGTCTTTAAGTATTGAATCTTTTACACATTCGTTCAGCCATTTCTCAAAATTTAATTGAGCATTCTCCTAGAAGCATTCTCCTAGAAGTCAGTTTTCCTAGAAGTAGATCCTGAGACAAAGGTTCGTGTTGCATATGACTTCTTAAAGGAAGTCCTCTCTGGAGAAACCAGCAACAGAGATAGGGGTTTTTCCCCTATCTCTGCTGGGAAACTAAGTAATGTAAGGATTAGATTTCAAATGAAGTCTCAGCTTCAGCCTAATCATGCAGGAAGGTGGAGATTGTAAATTATACTTCAGAACCTCAGTAGAGACTTTTACTCTCCACTTGTGAGTTATTGGCTACAAACCATAGGATGAGGGGTTGTGAATTGCTAGATAACTCCAGTTCCCTGGATAAAGCAGGTCAGAATGCCCAGAGTTTCCCAAAAGTGAGTTGAAAGTGCAGATCATTAGAGAAAACTCACATTGAAACTGGGGGAAAAACACATAGCAAAGGTAAGAAGCAACCAAAAAGATCCAATGTTCGTTACAATTTCTTACAATGAATCTGGTACTACAGCAAAGAGTTAGAGATTTAGAAATAAATTAACACATTTCCTGTATAAATCTGTAAAAAAAAAAAAAAAGCCTTTAATGCCATATGATAAATACTGCATTTAAAATGTACAAAGTGTAAAGAGCTCACAGATAAAAGAATAATTCTTGGAGCTTTATAAAATATTTTATTAACATAACAAGGGCCTCATTGCCAAATAGACTCATATGAATCCTAGATCTAAGTATCAAACTTTCTTAATATCTCAAAGATGCAAGTGATCACAAGGCAAAAGCAAAAAAGGGGAAAAAAATCCAGGAAATCCCAAACTTTCTCAGGACATTCCAGCTGGATCAAGACTCACTCTGACCCGTATTAATGTATGAGACCTCCTCTAAGTAATGCATGTAGCTAAATTACTGACACAAAAGGGGTAATTTCAGTCATGCAACACTCCCATATTTATATTCTTATAGTAATGTAATTTATGTGACATTTTCCAGATTCCATGCCCCATATCATAATTTCTAGTTTTATTTATCATAAGTTATCCTAAACAGACTCTGTTCATACTGTTAAAATTCTATAGATAAAACTCTCTGATTAGCAAATACCATTAGTATCATTGCTAGGATTTCTGTCATTAGTGCTTATCTGGAGGTTTTACTGGGTCACCCTGTTGCTGCTTTCCTCGTGTGTCCCTCTGTAAAAAGGGAGAATAAAAAAATCCTGCTGTAATTTTTCTCCTCGTTTACATTACAGTTGAAGTTTCCATTTTGATTGTATCTTAAAACAAATAGTTGTTTCAATAGATAGCTAGGTAGAGAGGTGATCACAGGTGGTTAGATGATAGGTAATTTATATTATAAAATTACCATACTCCCAAAAGTAATATATATACTGCCAAAATTTCAATGAGAATCACAATAGGGATTGTCAGTGGAAGGTGGAGAAAACTTCATTTTTTAAAAAATATGTTGACACTGGGAAAAAATACAATAATGTTTCTGCATCAAGTGTAGCAAAAAATACTATGGAAAAGAAAAATAATTAAATGACTAGTCTTTCAAAATTTAATAACATACCATAAAACCACTGAACTAAAAAACACCATGATATTGGCATGAAAAGACAAAAGTAAATCAATGGAACCCCATAGGGCATCTAGTAATAAATTGAGAGATTTAATATGTGATAAAGGTGGCACTTGAACACCAGGGGACAAAGATAAGTTATTTAATAAATTGTGCTAGTATAATAATCTATGAATCAGGGAAAAAATGAACTTGGACACTCATACTATGTAAGAAATAATAGATGACTAAAATTAATATACATGTTCTTTTTAATAATGCTAATAATCCAAAAGATATTAGAGAAATATAGCATAATTGGCATATACTTTTTAAAATTTTTATGTAACAAATGGTAACATATATAAAAGTGTGAGTTAAACAATAGCTCAGTATTTATACATAAAATTTATGTAACAAAATAACATATATTGTTAAAAGAGCATCAAAATGATAGCATATATTGTTTAAAGAGCACCATCAAACTAATTGGTCACCTCTTGAGAAAAACAAGTCATTATCTTGAAAAAATTGTAAATAACTGAAGAGACTTAAACATTTATCTTGCTTTCCTATGTGAATTGAACTACTGAGGGGAGTATCTCATTAGTTTAGCTAACAAACAAAACATAATGACAAAATGAGACTATCACTCCTCTAAAATCTCCAGTGAATCTAGGCATTGAGAATCAATGGTTACTAACTTTAAAAGGAGAGAAAAGAGTATTCTTCAGCTTCTTTTCATCAGCTTCCTGATGAAAGAATGAGACCTCACTTATAATCTTGCCAAAAGGAACAAGTAGCTGAAGTCAGATTTCTGAATCCAGTTGGCAACTTGTACAATATGCAGAAAACAAAATAACAATTTGAACTACACCTTAAGTAGTCAGCATAGATGGAACAGATTTTCTGGAAAGTGAGTAGATCAGATGGCCTGGGCTCTTATGAATGGTCTGTTATTTATACCAAATATTTAAAGAAGAAATAGCAGTAATTATCCACGAATTATCTCATAAAATGGGATGGATAAACATTTTTTCAAATCATTTTATGAGGCCAAAAAATTGTTACCAAAACCTGACTGGCTGACTGGGATATTAAGAGAAAAATATGAGCTCTCCCATGAACACAGATGCAAAAAATTTTAGACAAAATACTAGGAAACAAAATCCAGCAGTATGTAAAAGAATACAGTCATGGGCTGGTCACGGTGGCTCATGCCTGTAATCCCAGCACTTTGGGAGGCTGAGGTGGGCAGATCAAGAGGTTAGGAGTCTGAGACCAGCCTGACCAACATGGTGAAACCCTGTCTCTATTAAAAATACAAAAATTAGCCAGGTGTAGTGGCATGTGCCTGCAATCCCAGCTACTCAGTAGGCTGAGGCAGAATCGCTTGAACCCAGGAGGCGGAGGTTGCAGTGAGCCCATATTGCACTACTGTACTCCAGCCTGGGCAACAGACAAGACTCCATCTTAAAAAAAATGAATACAGTCATTAAACACATAATGATATTTTTGGTCATCTCTGTTTCCAAGTTAGATAATGAAGAAATAGGGCTACCTTTTATTTGTCCCACATGGTTTCCTGGGACAATGGGTTTACACTCACTGTTCCTCCTTCATGAATCTATTGTTTGAGTTCTATTCAATTTCTGGTTCAACCCCTAACCCAGGGTCTCTTTGCTTTCCTTTAAGCTCTGAGCCAACCAATTCCAGTCCACAAACAGTCTGAAAAATAACAACTTCTGTCAGTTTAAATTGGGTATACAGTGAGTACATGTTTTCTGGATTCATGCTGAGAATTTTTTTCAAAACAGCTCCCCACTTTCTCGCTACTTAAACACAATTGATATGATTTGGCTGTCCCCACCCAAATCTCACGTTGAATTATAGTTCCCATAATTCCCTTGTATTGTGGGAAGGATCCAGTGGGAGATATAACTGAATCATGGGGGCAGTTTCCCCCATACTGTTCTCATGGTAGTGAATAAGTCTCATGAAATCTGACAGTTTTATAAGGGGAAACCCCTTTCACTCGGCTCTCATTCTCTTCTCTTCTCTTGTCTGCCACCATGACTGTGAGGCCTCCCCAGTCATGTGGAACTGTGAGTCCATTAAACTTCTTTCTTTTTTAAATAGCCCAGTCTCAGGAATGTCTTTATCAGCAATGTGAAAATGAACTAATAAAGCACCCCTCCCCTTAGAACCCGGTTTTACATGAAGGCTTTCCAGAGAACCCCAGAAAAAAATGAACTTTTCATTTTGTGAACTCTTACAGCTTGTATTGTGTGTGGTAGACATGGTAGAATTTTATTGTTTGCTATTATACATTGTTTTTTAGCCAGTTTATGCATTTTTATTGTTTATTGAAAATTGTAAGCTTACTGATTGAATATTTATGGTTAATACCACTTGGACAACCCCTTTCCCTTACTCAGCCCCATGCTGGGCATTACGAAGGAGTCAGTGTATGCTGATTAAATTATGTATGAACAGCTAATTCCAGAACAGTACTTAGCCAAATAATAGAACAGAAGTTAGCTCTCTGTATACCCTGTTTGGACTATTTCCTTCAGAGTGTCCTAATACCTATTGTTAAAGAGGCGATATGACATTTAGGTTTCCTGTGGAATGAAATCTCTAATTTTCTAGGGTTATAGTAAATGAATGTCATATACCACAAGAGGTTATAAAGACTCTTATTTCACATTAAAAATATTTCATGGATACAAAAAGACTTGGAATTATGAATTCAAAGTGGCAAAGTTAAAGATTGCTCAGACTGGCTGGCTAAGGTATCAAGGTTGCCAATGGAACTCAGCGTGAAATGTAAACAAGTGAAATGGGTGGGTGAGGTGGAGTTGGAAGGAGGAGAATTTTATTCAGGGCTTTCTGATCAAATATACTGCTTTATAACATCTGGGTCAATAAAAGTGTTGGACCAGATGAGTGGTTTTATTACTTTTTTTCCAGTTGAAATTCCCTTTCAAATGAAACAACCACATCCAAAGATATACAATCAAAAAAAAAGAAATGTTCTCATTAGAATACAAATGAGGCTTTAAGGCCTTATCTGACCCACCTATTTTTCCTCTATACCTACGGATTGGCCTCTCAGGCCCCAGGGCTCTGGAAAGCACCACTTGAAAGTACCCAACCAGATCAGCCCTAAGGTTTTTTTTTTATTCTACCATTCAGATAATGTAAAGACAAGAAGCCCAATACTGCTCTCCAAAACAATTATTGCTATTTAAAGGGAGAGAGAGAAATAATGTCCTTGCATTTGCACTTGATGAATATTGTTTAAGAAAGGCAACAAATTAGAAGGATATGTATATTAGTCAATTCTCACTTTGCTATAAAGACATACCTGAAACCGGGTAATTTATTTTAAAAATGAGGTTTAATTGGCTAATGGTTCTGTGAGTTGTACAGGCTTCTGCTTCTAGAGGGCCTCAGAAAACTTACAATCATAGCAGAAGGCAAAGGGGAAGCAAACACATCTTACATGGCCAGCAGGAGAGAGGGTGAGGTGGGAGATACTACATACTTTCCAACAACAAGGTCTCATTACAACTCTATCACAAGACACCACTATGGGGATGATGCTAAACCATTAAAAACTACCCCCATGATCCAGTCACCTCCCACCAGGTCCCCACTCCAGCACTAGGGATCATAATTCAAGGTAAGATTTGGGTGGGGACAGAAAGCCAAACCATGTTAACATGTTTTAGTGCTTCCCCTACTGAGAGAAAACCAAGGTCTTTCTTATTACTGAAAGTATGGTTCACATAGCAGCTTAATGCACTAGAAAGACAGTATCTCAGGCCCCAGGTATACAAACTAAGTCAGAATCTGCATTTTAATAAGATTTCTAAATGATTCCTTTTATTTTAGTGTTTGAAATGCACTATGCATAAGCAATGGCTCTTAACTCTGGCTGTTCATTAGAATCTCCTGGAGAATTTTACAAAATACTAATAGTGGGTGCCTGATATGGTTTGGATGTTTGTCTCTCCAGAATCTCATTTTAAATATTCCCAATGTTGGAGATGAAGCCTGTAGGGAGATGATTTATGATTCATGAGGGCAGATCCCTCATGAATGATTTAGCACCATCCCATTGGTAATAAATGAGTTCTTGCTCAGTTCACATAAGATCTGGTTTTGTTAAAAAAAAGTCTGGGACATCCTCCTTCTCTCTCTCTCTTGCTCCTGCTTTCACCATGTGATGTGACTGCTTCCTCTTCACCTTCCACCATGGGTGGAAGCTTCCTGAGGCCTTACCAGAAGCCAGTCAGAGGCTGATGACATGCTTCCTGTATGGCCTGCAGAACCGTGAGCTAATTAAACCTTTCTTTATAATTACCCAGCCTCAGGTATTTCTTTACAGAAATATGATAATGGACTAACACACACCCCATCCCCAGATATTCTATTTAATTGATGTGTAGTGGGACATTGATGGGTTTATTTACAGTTTCCAGGTGATGTAAAAATGCCAGTGGTAAAAACCATCATTCTAAATAAACAAGCAAAAAAAAACTGCTTAAGAAAACTAAGTCTCCCAGGCATAAACAGAAGGCATGTTTTAGTCTACCCCCAGGGGAAGAGCTATGCATTGTGATTAATGATTGTGACACTCTAGTAATAAAGTGTACATGTCACTTTTGAAAGATAGGACAAGCCTCAATGGGATATTTACTGGTATCATGAAGCAAGTGCCTTAAATAGACGCAATTCATCTGACAAACTGATGGCTTACAGAAATAACACATTAACTGTGAAAACTGAAGACATTGAACGTAATGAAGACAAGATGGTTACAAAGGATTTTGATTACCAGATCATGGATCATGAAAACAAATGCATGTACTCTAGGCATGGGTAAAGTGCATCTCATGAAGGACGAACATTTTTTAAAAAAAGATATATAAGGATTAATTTGTCTGTGACTGATTCCCTTCAGGTTTCACACTCAAAAGAGGTGCTAGCCCACAAGAGTTTCATGGAAACCAACTACAGTAAAATCCTTAAGACAGTTAATTCAGGAAGGATATTATAATGGTAGATCAGGCCACTAGTCCACTATGCTGCATACTTAGAAATGCCATACTCAAACCCTAGACTTCCGATCACATCGGAAGAGGGGCTGGTTTTGCAGCCAATGAGTATGAGGTAGCAGAGTTAGACTGTGCTCAGCTGGTAGAGGAGAATCTCTTGTTTTACTAATCATGTAGCTAAAGTTGCACATCACAAAGGAGAGGGCACCTCTCACCTGGAGTCTGATATCTGATGTGACTAGATCACTGTATGCTATTCCCGAATTCTATAGGCAACAGTGTACCTCCACACAACGAATACTGCTGTTCTCTCTGGAAGATTTCTCCAAAAGTATCATTCCACAGAGATGGATATGTGTCATCTCTCTACTGTTTGCTCAACAAATATGTTTGGAGACTTGCCAAAATTATTAATAAATCTACAAAATGAAATTTGTAGAAAACTTTTGAAAATATTCAGACAAAACTTTATAATGAGCACTATGGAGAGCAACAAGTATAAAAGGAAATATCTGAGTGATTCTCAGTAGGAAACAAGTCAAGCACACAAAGCAATAATTTGGATTTAGAGGTCAGTATGACAATTCACAGAATATGGTTAATAAACAAACTTGGAATGTTCATACCTGATGACAAATAGGTCATTGGCAACTCTGAGATGGATGGACAATATGATCATAGATCAGATGGAGGTTGTTCATAATATATAAATAAAACTACTCATGTGTAACAAATCAACAGGAAGTCAACATTTTTATGGAGCAAAAAAGAATCTTGTGCCTCTGTTTCTTCATTTATAACCAAAAGAATTTTAACTAGATAATTTCTAAGACATGATCTGAAATAACACAAAGGATTTGATTGTCAAACTAGACACCGTGACTCTGAGATATTCCTGTGTGTTAAGTTTCACTCATAATTTCAAAGATACAAGTAATCATGAGGCCCAGGGGAATCAAGAGAGGATACTACCTCCAGCAATTTTCAAGGCCTTTGATACACACTCAAACATGTTTTGGTCTAAGATTGGCATATGAGACCTCTAAATGATGTGGGTGATCACATGATTTACATAGATGGACATATTTAAGTCATGACACATCTACATTTTATACTCACAAGTTACATAGCCTATATTTTATTTTCCAGAGATTATGCCCCGTAACACTATAAATTTCAGGTTTGTTACCCATAAACAATTATAAACAACAAAGCATATCTTGCTTAACCATTCCGAAGTTAAGGACTCTTCCAGCTGGCAAATATATTAGTTTGACAGGATGTCTATCATTACTATGTGCATAAGGAGATTTGACAGGTTCACTTTCATTATTCCCTTGGTGTCTCTCCTGGTGTATTAGTTTCTAGGGGTGCCATAATAAAATACTACTAACTGGGTAGATTTAAGCAACAGACATTTATCATCTTATAGTTCTAGAGGCTAGAGATCTGAAATCAAGGTGTTGGCCCAGTTGTTTCCTTATGGATGTTTTGAGGGAGAATTTGTTCCATGCCTCCATCCTGCTTTCTGGTGACTGCTAGAAATCTTGGCATTTCTTAGTTTGTGATAGCAACACTCCAACCTCCTTCCATATTCATATGGTATTCTCCTCTTTGTGTGTCTCTGTGTCTCTCCATGTAAGGAAACTGGTAATTGGTTTTAGAGCCCACTCTAATTAAATATTACCTCATCTTAATTTACATCACTCACTGATTCATCCAAAGTTTGGTAAATAATTATCTTTCTTGTTTTTTTTATGTTTCTTTTTTATTATTATACTTTAAGTTCTGGGGTACAGGTGCAGGTCATGCAGGATTGTTATATAGGTATACACATGCCATGGTGGCTTCCTGCATCCATCCCCCTGTCTCCTTATTAAGTATTTCTCCTGTTATCCCTTCCCAATACCCCCACCCCCTGCTATCCCTCCCCAAGTCCCTCCACCCCACAATAGGCACCAGTGTGTAATGTTTCCCTCCTTGTGTCTATGTGTTCTCATTGTTCAACACCCACTTGTGAGTGAGAACATGCAGTGTTTGGTTTTCTGTTCTTGTGTCAGTTTGCTGAGAATGATGGTTTCCAGCTTTATCCATGTCCCTGCAAAGGACATAAACTCATCTCTTTTTTTTTTTTTAAATTGTACTTTAAGTACTGGGTTACATGTACAGATCTTGCAGGACTGTTGCATAGGTACCAAGATTTCATCCTTTCTTATGACTGCATAGTATTCCAAGGTGCATATGTGCCACATTTTCTTTATCCAGTCTATCACTGATGGGCATTTGGGTGGGTTCCAAGTCTTTGCTATTGTAAACAGTCCCGCAATGAACACATGTGTGCATGTGTCTTTATAATAGGATGATTTATAATCATTTGGGTATATACCCAGTAATGGGATTGCTGGGTCAAATAATATTTCTAGTTTTAGATTCTTGAGGAATCACCACACTGCCTTCCACAAAGGCTGAACGAATTTACACTCCCACCAACAGTGTAAAAGTGTTCCTATTTCTCCACATCCTCTCCAGCATCTGTTGTCTCTAGATTTTTTAATGACTGCCATTCTAACCGGCATGAGATGGTATCTCAATGTGGTTTTGATTTGCATTTCTCTAATGACCAGTGATGATGAGAATTTTTCCATGTGTTTGTTGGCTGCATAAATGTCTTCTTTTGAAAAGTGTCTGTTCATATTCTTCACCTATTTTTTTATAGGGTTGTTTGTTTTTCTTGTAAATCTGTTTTAGTTCTTTGTAGATTCTGGATATTACCCTTTGTCAGATGGGTAGGTTGCAAAACTTTTTCCAAATCTGTTGGTTGCCAGTTCACTCTAGTGATAGTTTCTTTTGCAGTGCAGAAGCTCTTAAGTTTAATTAGATCCCATTAGTCTATTTTGGCTTTTGTTGCCATTGCTTTTGGTGTTTTAGTCATGAAGTCCTTGGCTATGCCTATGTTCTGAATCATATTGCTCATGTTTCCTTCCTGGGTTTTTATAGTGTTAGGTCTTACATTTAAATCTTTAATCCTTCTGGAGTTAATTTTGGTATAAAGTGTAAGGAAGGGGTACAGTTTCAGCTTTCTGCACATTTATTAAACATTGAATCCTTTCCCTGTTGCTTGTTTTTGTCAGGTTTGTCAAAGATCAGATGGTTGTAGATGTGTGGCACTATTTCCAAGGACTCTGTTCTGTTCCATTGGTCTATATCTCTGTTTTGGTACAAGTGTCATGCTTTTTTGATTATTGTAGCTTTGTAGTATAGTTTAAAGTCAGGTAGTGTGATGCCTCTAGCTTTGTTCTTTTTTCTTAGGATTGTCTTGGCTATGTGGGCTCAAGAGCTCCTGAGGGAGGCACTAAACATTGAAAGGAACAACCAGTA
>CAUYLG010031398.1:0-90489 GCA_963573385.1 Cacajao melanocephalus | reverse complement strand
GAGGGGAGGGGGGAGGGGGAAGGGGGAGGGGAGGGGAGGGGAGGGGGGAGGAGGAGGGGGAGGGGAGGGGAGGGGGGAGGAGGGGGGGAGGGGGAGGGGAGGGCGGAGCAACCTCCCAGTCCACCCTTTGCCCCCACTGTGGGCTTCTTCCCAGTCTCTGCTCCTGGGCCAGTGGATTCCCCTGTAGTCCAGGACCAACTGGGTCTCCCCCTTCCACTCTCCATAGGGAGCTCTGATGAGTCTATCTCCTGGGGTGGGCATCTAGCCCTTTATTCAGCTGCTCCTGCTGGAGCTTCAGACCCAACCCCCCGCACCCCCACACAGACACACACACACAGACACACAGACAGAGACAGACACATACACACAAAGACACACACAGACATACACAGACACACAGACAAACACACACACACAGGCACACGCACACACAGACACGCACACAGAGAAGGACACATACACACAAAGACACACACACAGACACACACACACACAGAACCGCACACACACACTGTCTCACCTACCCCAGAATCTCACAGCACCAAAACCACCCAGGCATTTTCCCAAGTGGACCTCAGCATTTGCTCCTCCCTGGAGTGCCCTTCTCCCTCTTCTCTGTCCAGTGAGCTCCTACTCAATCTTCACAGGCGCCAACGTACACATCCATCCTCTGCAGGTCTCTTTGGACTGTCCCGGGGAACCAGGTCTGTCCTGGGGCACATGCTCCTGGCAGAGCTGGGGGTGAATTAGAGGCTGCAGGGATGGAGCACGAAGAGGTCAGTGGCTCCGGCCTGAAAAGGTGCAATGTAAGAGTCAAGGTCTTGGCATGAGACCAGACGTCTCTGAGTATTTGAAACACGGGGAATTTAATGCATAGAATTGAAGCCAGAGAGGCTAAAAAGCCATACAGGGGTAAGTGAAGTAACCTTGAGATCAGCCACAGTAGGAACAATCCCCAGGTCCTCGATGCAGGGAGAGTAGGAGATGTTGCAGGAACCAAGGAGCTATGGTCACCTCATCAAAGCTGGACCCTCACAAGGCCTGTCTGGCCAGAGCTGGAGACAGCCACTGTCAGAGATTCTGTGCAGACAGAGCGGGAGGATACCCCGGCTTCTCCCTGCCACCT
Source organism: Cacajao melanocephalus (assembly GCA_963573385.1). Classification (NCBI taxonomy): domain Eukaryota; kingdom Metazoa; phylum Chordata; class Mammalia; order Primates; family Pitheciidae; genus Cacajao; species Cacajao melanocephalus. Next base: position 89,363 of record CAUYLG010031398.1, on the reverse strand, counting down.
CCCCTCCAACTCCCACCTGTGCTTTTCATTGGCTGAAGCTAGCAGGGTCTGCTAGGGTGGGGCATGCAGCCTGCAGGGGCTCCCTGCACAGAGAGCTGGGCACAGGCAGAGCCAGGATGGAGTCGGAGGGCACACAGCCCCAGGGAGGGCACCTACGATGGCCCCTGCTTCCCAGCTGGGACTCAGAACTGGGTGATAGTCACACATTAACACAGGGCTCCAGATGGGTGTACGGAGGCAGAAGTGAGACAGAGCCTGGGCCATAGCCATGAGGTTTGGGCTTCTACCACCACAGAAGACGTCAAACACAGCCCAGCCCCAGCCAGAGAAATGTAAATCCTCACCCTAAGACCTACTTACCTCAGTTCCTGTTATCTAGTACATCCTGGCTGGCTCGCCAGAAAAACAACAAAGCATGAAAAAAGATAAGAAAAGTCACAGTCAGAAGGAGCATCAGAGCGAGCCTGGAGCATGACACAGATGCTGACATGAGATTTAGAATAACCATGACTAATACCTTAAGGGCTCTGATGGAAAAAGTTGACAACATCAAGAACAAACATCTCTGAGTATTAACAAGGACACTGGCAAGGACAAATGGGTAATAGACGCAGAGAGAGGTCCTCTTTAAGAAAAAAAATTGAAGATATATGAAGAATCAAAAACACTGTAACAGAAATAAAAATGCCTTTGGCAAGCTCATGAGTAGAGCGAGACCACTGAGCACATCAGTGAGCTTTAAGATGCACTAACAGCAACTCCCCAAACTGGTGAACCAGAGAAAAACAGAAGTTACAAAAACAAACGACAGAACATCCAAGGACTGTAGAACAATTCAAAAAATATAAATATAGGTAACTGGAAAATGGGAAAGAGAAAAAGGAGCTGAAGAAATATTTGAAGTAAAAATGGCTAAAAGGGTGGTCACAGTGGCTCACGCCTGTAATCCCAGCACTGTGGCAGGCTGAGGCGGGTGGATTGCCTGAGGTCAGGAGTTCCAGACCAGCCTGGCCAACATGGTGAAACCCTGTCTCTACTAAAACTGCAAAAATTAGCCAGGCATAGTGATGGGTGCCTGTAATTTCAGCTACTTGGGAGGTTGAGGCAGGAGAATCACTTGAACCCAGGAGGCAGAGGTTGCAGTGATCCGAGATCAAACCACAGCACTCCAACCTGGGCCACAGAGCGAGACTCCATTTGCAAAAAATTAAAAAATGGCTAAGAATCTTCTGAAACTCATGATAGATATGAAAGAACAGATCCAGGAATCTAAGAGGCATAAGCAGGAAAAATACTAAAAATTGACAGCGAGGCATAGCCTATGCAAATTGTAGGCAAGCAAAGACGAAGAAAAACCTTAAGAGTAGCCAGAGGGGGAAAAATACCTTACCTAAAGAAGAACGAGGAGAGGAATTGCAGCAAACTTACTGTTAGAACCCAGGCAAGCAAGAGAGAGTAGGATGAAATAATTAAAGTGGTAGGGGAGAGAGAGAGAAAAAAAAAAGAAAAAAACCCCATCAACCTACAAGTTTAGATCCGGTGAAATTATCCTTCAGGAGTGAAAAAGAAATGAAGGTTTTCCCAGAAAAACAACAATAGAAGAAGTTCATCACCAGCAGATCTGCCCTGCAAAAAAACACATAAAAAGAAGTTCTTCAGGCGGGGTGCGGTGGCTCATACCTGTAATCCCAGCACTTTGGGAGGCCAAGATGGTTGGATCAGCTGAGGTCAGAAGTTTGAGACCAACCTTTCCAACATGGCAAAAACCCCTCTCTACTAAAAATACAAAAATTAGCTGGGCGTGGTGGTGGGCGCCTGTAATCCTAGCTACTAGGGAGGCTGAGACAGGAGAATTGCTTGAACCGGGGAGGCAGTGAGCTGAGATTGTGCCATTGCACTCTAGCCCGGGTGAGAGAGTGATACTCTATCTCAAAAAAAAAAAAAAAAAAGTTCTTCAAAGAGAAAGAAGATGATATAGGTCAGAAATTTAACATTGTGGGTGGTTATAGCACATGAATGAATGAAATAGATGATGGCAATGTCATGAGATGGGAGGAAGGAACTGGAAATTCTGTTTTAAGTTATCACACTACACATGAAGTGGTATAGTGTTATTTGAGGGTGGACTTTTATTAGGTTAAAAAAAATATATTTCCTCTGTACTATCTGCTCACACTTTTCGGCAAATTGAAAATGTTTCAAAAAGTCTATTAATTAAAAAACCCGGTTGGGCACAGTGGCTCACTCCTGATATTCCAGCACTTTGGGAGGCCAAGGCAGGCAGATAGTTTGAACCCAGGAGTCTGAGACCAGCTTGGGCAGCATGGCGAAGGCCTGTCTCTACAAAAAATACAAACATTAGCTTGGCGTGGTGGTGTGCACCTGTAGTCCCAGCTACTTGGGACACTGCAGGGCTGTTGGAAAGCCCAACTATATTCTGTCTACAAGAAACCCACTTTAAATATAAAGACTGAAGGCTGAAAATAAAGAGATGGAGAAACATATACCACGCTACCATGAATCAAAAGAAAGCTGGAGTCACCATATTCATTTCAGATAAAGCAAACCATAATGATATAGAAGCAGAACCAGGCTCCCTAGTCTCCACCTGTTAGGCAGCTCCCTGAAGGCAGGGGCCCTGCTGTGGAGCCCCAGGATATGATATCTGGCACATGATGGGCATCTTATTATTTGTAAGAACAAATAAGCACCTGAATGGACAAAAGGATGAGTGAGTGAATGAGTGAATGAATGATCAAACACTCTGACTTGGCTATTTCTATGGCCCAGGCTCCTGCCACAACCGGACAATTCCACCAAATGCCATCTGGAGCCAGGCTGTTGGCATGTCGGTAGGGTATGCACCACCAGGACAACAGAGACACAGCTAGTCTTTTGGGCCAAAGACGCCTCACGCTCCATCTGACAGAAACGCAGCTTCAGAAGCCAGAGCTGGGGCTTAGAAGTCTCCCAGTTTTCTTCAGCAAATGATTCAGGGCCCGCAGAGGCTGCCTGGCACAACGGAGCTGCCTGGCCCTGCTTCAAATTCCCCATGCAGGACTCTCCCTCAACCCAACCTCCGTTTCCCTATGTCTTGAGTGGGAGTGGGGAAGAGGTGAGACCAGGCCTTTGCTGGCCCCTCTGGGGCATAGGGCGTGGGGTCCAGGAGCATTGCCCACATTTCCAGGAACCCAGCAGGCACCATCGGCTGCCACAACCAGGACACACAGGCCAGTGGACACCCAGCGCCTCTCTGGCCAGACTGGGTCGGTGTGGGCAGCCATGCGTCAGCTCCCGCAGACCAGGCTCTGCTGATACCATGGTTTTAAGTCCCTTCTTCAGAAAGACTGGGAAGGCCTCAGGCAGCCTCTTCCCCAACAGGCTGCCTGTCCCCGCTGTCTCGAGAACAACCAAGGTGTTGGTGAATCCGTTCCCCCCCGCCGGGCCCAGGCCTCCTCTGCCACTCTTAGCTTCAGCAGGAGAATGTGCCAGGACCCATCTCGTAAGTGCTGGGGAGTGAGTGGGTTGTTGCTCTGCCACCCTGGCCGCTGGGATACCTGTGTGATATGGATCATGGCCAGGCAAGGGGCCCGGGGCCAGCAGAGGCCTCAGGCCAGAGCTGGCCCTTGTAAATATCCTTATGGAAAATTACCAAGAACAGAAGAAGGAACACCCAAGAACACACCACCAGACTTCAGCCATGCTAGTATTTGACCACGCTTCCTTCAGGTGTCTGAAATCTCTAAAACACGAAGAAGCGTGTGCCGCAGTGTGAGAGGCAATATGGGTTGGTCACGAAGAGTGGTGAGTTCGAGCTCTGGCTCTGCAACTTGCTAACTGCAGCCTTGGACAGGGCACTTGACATCTCTGGGTCTTGGTTTACTCGTCTGTTAAATGGAGGTAATCAGTGAGGCCATTGGAAGAGTGCCTGGCATGTAGTATGTGCTCAATAAACAGGAGCTATTACAGACCCAGTGGGCTCCCAACACCACGCCCTCACGTCAGCCTCATAACCCTTTCCTCTGCTCAGGGAACCTTCTCTTGAAGGTGGCTGTGTGCAGGCTCCTCAGAGAAAACCGAGCAGCAACTGGCATATTCTTAAACTTTGTGTAAATGGTCTCTTGCCATACTTTTCTTTCTTTTTTTTTTTTGAGACGGAGTCTCGCTCTCTCGCGCAGGCTGGAGTGCAGTGGCACGCTCTCGGCTCACTGCAACCTCCACCTCTCAGGTTCAAGCGATTCTCCTGCCTCAGCCTCCCAAGTAGCTGGGATTACAGGCACCTGCCATCATGCCAGCTAATTTTTTTGTTTTTTTGTTTTAGGAGAGACGGGGCTTCACCATGTTGGCCAGGCTGGTTTCAGACTCCTGACCTCAAGTGATCTGTCTGCCTCAGCCTCCCAAAGTGCTAGGATTATAGGCGTGAGCCACTGTGCTGGCCTCTTGCCACATTTTTCTTTTTTCTTTTTTTCTTTTCTTTTTTTTGAGAAGGGTCCTTCTCTGCCATCCAGGCTGGAGTGCAGTGGTGCGATCACAGCTCACTGCAGCCTTAACCTCCCAGACTCAAGCAATCCTCCTGCCTCAGCCTCCTGAGTAGCTAGGACTGCAGGGCATGCACCACCACACCCAGCTAATTTTTTATTTTTTGTAGAGATGGGTCTTATGTTGCTCAGGCTGCTCTCAAACTCCTGGGCTCAAGCAATTATCTCCCCTCAGCCTCCCAAAGTGCTGAGATTACAGGCAGGCACCACCACGCCTGGCCTCTTCCTGCACTTTTCTTTCTGTAACTTCCTCCTTTCCTCCCCATCTGGTGTTGGAGATTTGGCTACGCTGAAGGGCAATTCACTCCATTTAGCTGCTGTCTAGGACTCCACTCTGCGCAGTGACACCGTCTGCAGATCTTGCAAATCACCATAAAGCAGCTCAGACTGTCCCTGAAGTCCTGCCTGCTTGACAATCTGCTGGTCTCTCTTCAAAACATCTATTTTAAAATTTAAACTTGGAAAAGGAAAAAAACTGAAGACAGAAATGGGCATTTCTTAGGGACCCACAACTGGCTAGGAGCCTTGCCTGTGCCATGTCATGTGGGCCTCACGGCAGCACTGGTCTCAGTGGGACCACATGGACCAGGAGGTCATCTTTCCCCAATGCTTCCCCACCCCCACCCATGTGCCAAGGGAACTCCACCCCACGTCTTCCCAGGTATCTCTGAGTCTCCAGGGGTCCTGCCTGGACTCAGAGGCAAGTATTCTGCCCCTCCATGACATCTCTTCCTGCTCACACCCAGCACCCGGCCAGTCATTCCCTACCACACGCAGATGAAGACGCCAAAGCATAAAGAGGTGAAAACAGCGAGTCATAATCGGGTCACAGAGTGGAGGGGTCAGGATTTGAACCCAGTGCCTGGTGGCTCCGGAGGCAGAGACTCTTCCCTGAAGCCACACGTGGAGTTGGTGGCAGTGGCAGGCTAGAACCCAGGACTCCTGACTCCCAGGCCAGTGCCCTGGCCGAGACCCTCTGAGACCAATGCACAGTAGGACTCCTGCTCCACATTTCAGCATTATTGAAGGCACGAGATAACTTTGCATGAACATACATTTGCATATGTACAATTCATTTAAAAGAGAAGCACCAAGCCATAGCGCAGCTCTCCTCTGCCTCCGGAGGCTGGTCATGCCGTCAACCCTAGCACATCAACCCTCTCTCTGTGCCTGCATATCCCTCCTGGGCTGCAGGGCCTGAACTGCCTCGTATCTGTGGGCCTGGGTTCAGCCTCTTGCAATGTAGGAAATGAATGAATGAATGAATGAATGAGATGGGTTCACCACTGCAGGGAAGACTGGGGAGGGTGTAAGGGGAACTTGACTCTTGGAAACCACAGAACTAATGATGCCCTCAGAGGAGGAGACCCCAGAGTCCATGTCCAACCCCTAACGGCCCAAGCAGGGAAACTGAGGCCCAGGGAGGAAGGGGCCCAGACCCACTTTCCTCTGCATGCTCTGAGGGTCACCTTCCTTTTCGGGGAGGTTTTCCCTGCTATCCCCGCCCCCCATCTGATTCCCCTGCCTTTCAGTCCAAAGCCACTAGATTATTTACAGCAGGGACAAGGATGGGTGCTCCCTAGATTATTTCGAGGGAAACACCCCGTCTGTCCAAACTCTTCAACTGCTTTCCCTTAAGTTGCACTCAGGATGGCAGGCAGAGAGCCCTGGCTCTCCATATTTCCTGGACACCCCAACTGTCCGGCAGCTGGTATTTCCCTGGGGCTGTCCTATTGGGGTCTCTGGGATGCTTCCCCCCGGGATCCCCATTTCCCCAGACCCCAGCTCTACCTCTTGAGTGGCCTTCCCCTGCCCCCACCCCAAACCCACTAGATCTCTTCTGGGTCACCACTGAAGACCCCGAATGGGGATTTGCTTCAAACTTGCCCTTGGGAGGGGAGGTAGTGAGTGGGGGTAGGGACATGAGACCAGCCTGGAGTTGCTGGCAGGTGGCGTGGGTGAAGGAGATGGGGGCTCATTACACTCCCCTCCAGTCTGTGTGCGTTTGAAGTTTCCTGTTAGAGGAAGTTTGAAAATCAATTCATCAGTAAAAAGAAACTCATGAAAAACAACAGCACCTCTGCTGTGGACTGCCAGCCTGGCTCTCGGCCTGCCTTCCTCCTCTGACTTGGCAAGGCTATCTGACCACACGCCCCTGGCTAGACGGTCCTGGGACCAACTCCACCATCTTTCCAACTGACGGCATGACAGAGAAGATCCTCACTGAGCCTCAGTTTCCGTATCTGCACCACAACCACGTGGCCCAGCTGTTCTGGGAGATTCCGATTTCAAATGTTCTGACATTTCCCATGCTCTGTCCTGTAAAATACGGTTTCTCAGTGCTCTTCCCAGGAGCTGGGGCTGCGTAGGGTGCCATAGTCAGAGAATTATGGGAAGTATCACATTCTAAGGCCCTCTGAAACATTCAAGAGACAACTCGGCATCCTCTGAGAAGTCCCGCAGCCACGGCCCGGTTGGTTGATTTGCCGGAGTTTGACTTACTTCCCTAGCACACCTGTGAACACTTCTAGCCCTACCTCTACATGAGAGCCCTCCCGGGTGGCTTCCTCATTTGGGTGGAGGAGTTAAATGGAAAATGTAATGGAAAGGACCACACCACCACCGTGTGGGGACGAACAGATGCCACCCCGCCCCCACCACCCTGCATCTCCACCCCCAGCCCTGGTAGAAGTGCACACACTTGCACAGACGCAAACGCGCCCTCTCTCGCTGCTCAGAAGCCCAGGGGACACATGTCTACACACTCTGAGCTCACTGGGCTGGGAGATTTTTCCAGAGCCAACTGTGAGTGCTCCCACCTCCGCGGAAAACCCCTGCAGCCTCCCTTTCCTCACCACCGCATCCTGGGAGGCCTGAACGGCAGCTTTGCTCCTGCCCTGCCAGGTTTCCAGGCACCCCTGGGCTACAGCCCTGCACAGAGACAGGCCCTGACTTCATACTCAGTGCTTTTCTCAACACGCCAGGGGCCTTCCAGTCCTGTCCTGGACATGGGGGAGAGGGGGCAATGCCAACTGAAAGCTATCAGAATGCCTGTTTTAAACCCGAAATTCCAGGGACAATTCTAGCACCTGGACATCAGAGCTAGAAAACAGGCTGTCATGTTACAGGTGGGAAGGTGGAGGCTGCCTGCTCTCCAGCTCGCCCCCAGCAAGGATGGTGGCCCCTGCAAGGGAGGGTGGAGTCCTGAGTCCCCCTCTGTCCCAGATTGAGTAAGTGGGAGAGTTAAACCCAATTTCCAACACGTCCCAGTCTCGTCTAAGCCTGTGGCTCCCCTGCCCAGGACCCCTCTGCAGTGCAAATTCAACTATCACTGGCACCCTCATCCCAGCTTCAGGGGCCCCTAGCTGGGTCCAGACCTGGCTCATCCCTCCCAACTCTGCAGGTCTCAGGCCACAGGGGCCCACACTCCATGGGCTGTGACATGGCTCTAGGGTCCCCAGGGTGGCATGTCTCACAAGCAGGTCTGCTCAGTTACTTTAGGGGTGGTGTGCCGGACATCACGGACTCTCTCTTGGGTGTCCCCACAGTGCCTGCCAGGCTTCCCTGAGACTGCAGCTGAGAAAACAGAAGGTGGAAAGGCAAAAGTGTGTAGCCTAGGCTGGGACAAGGGCGGACACCAACAATGCCGCCCCAGGGAAGCCCTGCACGATGCTGCAGCCCAGAAGGTGGCCCATGGGGGAGGGTGCGCCAATCCCTGCACCCTCCCCCAGGGATAATCTTCTGGTGCCCCAACTACTGCACCCTCCCCCGGGGGCGACCTTCTGGGCTGCAGCGTCTTGCAGGGCTTCCCTGGGGCGGCTCTGTCGGTGTCCACCCTTCCCCCAGCCTAGGCTCAGCCGGGTCTCAGTTGGGGCTGATTGAGGAGTAGTTTGAATGGCAGCTGCTTTCTCAGTGTGCAGGGCTTCTTGCCTTTCTGTGCGTCTCTTCTGGCCCTGGGAGGTTCCTCTGTCTCTCACACAAATCTACCCACCCAGCCCACCCACTCACCACTTGGCCAGACTCGCCCAGATGGGTCTGAGTGTCCGCTCCATGACACCTCAGATAGGACCCTCCCTCACCCGCTCCTCACTCCCCGATCCATACATGCAACATACATGCAAATAGTCTCTCTCTCTCTCTCTCTCTCACACACACACACACACACACACACAAACACACACCCATTTGTTCATAATGTGGGTTTGAAATAGCCTGAGGCTGGCGAGAGAAGAAGTCATGACTGACGCAGGCTTCCGAAGGCAGTGAGAGGCTGCAGTGATGGCCAGCGCCCCACCAAGCCGACACGGAGGGACAGACTTCAGTCTTAATGCTTGCCTGTACAGAACAGCGCAGGAGGTAGATCCTGGAGCAACCCCTGTGAGCAAGTCCAAGCAGAGGTTGGGGTGATGCAGTCACCCAAAACGCCATTGTGGTCCTGGCTGCCTTAGTAGAGGTCTAACACTCAGAACAAGGGAAGTGATAGCCCATTCAGAGCTTGGCTACTCAGAACCACTTGTGATGAGGTCGAATGGGAGCATATTTAGAGGTAGAAGGGGAGAGGTGGGATGGGGTGAGGACTGGAGGTTCTCAACAGGGAGAAGGAAGCAGCCACGCACTGTGAAGCCAGAGGGTGAAGCTGGGGCCAACAGAAAGAGGGTTTCTGTTCAGTCTACTGAACAGGGATCAGGTTTCCCTCAGAGGTAGTGAGCTCCCTATCCTTGGAGGTGAGTCAGTAGAGGCTGCAAAGATGCCTCTGGGAGTGCAGGTAAGAAGATTCCTGGAAGGGCCTGGATAACGTTTAAGATCTACCCCAATGCAGGCAAGAGTTTGGGAGTCTCAGAAACACACAGGCACCTGCGCATGTGTGCAAAGCTACTCCTGCTCCTTCTTCCTCCTCTACCTGGGGTCAGCAGTGGCAGATGGATGACAGAGACTCTAGTGCAAGATCCAGAACGTAGGTCAGGCAGGCTGTGTCTGGAAGACGGGCCGGATGCTGGTGATGTTCTGGTCTCACCCCCACTGGCCCTGCCCCATGCTCACTCCCAGCCTTACTCCCAGACTGTCCGAGGCCCCTCCCAAGTGAATCTTCCTGAGCTGGACTTGCGCTTAGAGCCCCCGTCTGGGGCATGGGCTTGGAGCCAGAGGAGGGGATCCAGGGCACTTTGGGAAGTAGGACAGTCAAGGCCCAAGGCAGGAGAGATCACTTTGGACCACAGGGAGGGCAGAATTGAAGGCCAGACATGGTGATGCACACCTGTAATCCCAGCTACTCAGTAGGCTGAGGCAGGAGAATTGCTTGAACCCTGGAGGCAGAGGTTTCAGTGAGCTGAGATGGCGCCACTGCACTCCAGCCTGGGCAACAGAACGAGACTCAGTCTCAAAAGCCAGAAGTCACAGAGGATCCCTACAACTTTTGAGCAGAAAGGATCCTCAGAGCATGGCTAGTCCAACCTCACAGGCCCCAGTCTCCACATGAGGAATTGAGGCCCAGAGAGCAAAAGTGACTCCCATGTCTAGGCGGGGTTGGGCCAGAACTGTAGGGGATCAGTTACGAGCTGAACTGTTTCCCCCAAGTTCATATGTGGAAGCCTTCACTCCAGCACCCCAGAAGGTGACCATATTTGAAAGAAGGTGACCGTATTTGAAAGAAGGTGACCGTATGTGAAAGAAGGTGACCGTATTTGAAAATGGAGCCAGGCCGGTCGCATTGGCTCACGCCTGTAATCCTAGCACTTTGGGAGGCCGAGGCGGGCAGATCACCTGAGGTCGGGAGTTCAAGGCCAGCCTGGCCAATATGGTGAAACCCAGTCTCTACTAAAATACAAAAATCAGCCCGGCACAGTGGCAGGCACCTGTAGTCCCAGCTACTTGGGAGGCTAGGGCACAAGAATCACTTGAAGCTGGGAGGCAGAGGTTGCAGTGAGCAGAGATTGTGCCATTGCATTCCAGCCTGGGCAACAGAGTGAGACTCTGTCCCAAAAAAAGAAAAAGAAAAAGAAATTGGAGCCACTGAAGATGGAATTAGTTAAGGCGAGGTCATTAGGGTGCATCCTAATCCAGTAGGATTGGGGTCTTATCAGAAGGGGACATGTGGACAGAGGACATTCGTGCAGAGAGAAGGCCATGTGCAGGTGAAGGCCGGGATCCGGTGATGTTTCCACGAGCCCAGGAACACCAGGATTGCCAGCAGCCCCTGGAACCCAGGAGAGAGACAGGGCACAGAATCGTAGCCTCAGAAGGAAGAACCATTGCTGCGGACACATTGACCTTGGACTTCCAACCTCCAGAACCGTGAGAGAATCAATGTCTGCAGGTACAGCAGCCCTAGCCGACTAACACAGCATTCGTGTGACCGGGAGGCCACACGTCCTGTTCCTGAGACCCACATGCCACATGCTGGCTGTGGCCTTGGGCGGTGGACCCTGCTCCTCCACCACCTCCCGGGCTCCCTCCACACCCCACAGTGCCTATCATACCACTGTCCCCCTCACAGCCACTTCCTGGGTGAGTCCTGTTATGAACTCCCATCTTATAGATCAGAAAACTGAGGCTCAGGGATGCTGAGCCAGCATCTAGGCTGGCTGAGGCCCAACCAGATGCAGCCAATGAGCACACCCACTGCAAGGGTGTAGGCACCCCACCTCAGGGGCCAAGGCCCTTCTGTAAAGGTTGATGGATGAAGCGGAGTCAGATGACAAAATGCAATGGAATGACAGGGACCGTGGATGGACCAGGGGCTTCCTCCCCGTTGTTGCTCACCACTGCCTGCCCGGTGTGCAGCGAGGGTGGGTCCTGCATTGGCTGCAGCTTCCACCAAGGGGCCTCAGTGCCCTGCCCCATGCTGAGATCCCAGAAGCTGGATACCGAGCTCCTCAGGGGCTGAATCCATAGCCACTGACTGACACCGGTAGGGGCTCGGCCAATATTAGCGATCCTACAGATTCCCACTGGCTTATCTCAGGAAGGGGGTAGAAACCAGGGCGACGCATCTCCGCTCATAGAGAGAGTGTCTTTCTACACCAGAAGCTGGCCACTTAAGGGGTGAGCACCCTGTTACTGGAGGCAGGCAAGTAAATATTGCCCAGCAGCCTCCTTGTCAGTTCTGCTGTAACTGAGGGGAAAACGAGAACACTTCCACGCTGCTCTCTGTCCCTGAGCTAGAGTCTATGACTTCTTAAATCTTTAGTGTATTTTTAAGTATAGACAATACTTTTATATAGTTCAAAAATCAGAAAGGGCTGAGTGCGGTGGCTCACGCCTGTAATCCCAGCACTTGGGAGGCCAAGGCGGGCGGATCACCTCAGGTCAAGAGTTTGAAAGCAGCCTAGCCAACGTGGTGAAACCTCATCTCTATTAAAAATACAAAAAAAAAAAAAATAGCTGGGCGTGGTGGCACATGCCTGTAATCCCAGCTACTTGGGGAGGCTGAGGCAGGAGAATTGCTTGAACCCAGGAGGCAGAGGTTGCAGTGAGCCGAGATTGCATCGCTGCACTCCAGTCTGGGTGACAGAGGGAGACTCCGTCTCAATAAATAAATAAATAATCAGAAAGTCGAAAACGAAATCCAGGGAACATGGATCCCTCCTACCTTGTGGCCCAGCCCACACCCCCGCCTCCCAGGTAGCCTTCCAGAAAACCCAGAGTGATGCCAGTCTCTTATGTAATCCTCCAGAGACAGCCTGTGCCTGCGCCAGCATACTCTGTCTTTATTTTTAAGGTAAATACATATTCATGTCATTTTTAATTTATGTTCTGCCTCTTATTTCACTGAGTTTTGGCAGCATAATCTAGCCTGTGGCTGTCCAGCAGCCTGAGGATATGGAACAGTCCTCTGGAGGCATGCACAGGTATAAAGTGGGGAAATACCCACCTCACAGGCCTGCCACGAGATGCTGTTTCCCTGGTCTGGGACCCAGCGCAGTGCCTGCATGTGGTCTTGGTCCCCAGGAAAGGGCCTACATCAGCGGGTGTCTGGGAAGGACGTGCCTGGGCCAGTGTGGCTGCAGCAACTCCTCAGACCACCAGGGGGCCCCTTGGTGCCGCTGGTCTTGCTGGTGGCCACAGCACAGTGCCGCGGTGACCAGGGCAACAGGGGAGGCTCCTTGGAGGCAGGAAGGCACCTGGACTTGGACTTGGCGTCTTGAATTTCCAGAAGCACTACCTCGTCTTCCGTCCTCCTGCCATCCTTCACGGTGAGCAGAGCAGGTATGGCTAGCTCTATGAAGCCACAGGGAAACTGAGGCCTGAGGGGAAGAGACCTGAGGCCACACAGGAAGCTATATGGGACCACTGGATGGTGCAACCTCAGGCAGGCAGGAGGGGAGGGCTCCAGGAGTTTGGGGACAAAAAGCTGGGGTCACCTGTGACCCCCACTCACCTTCCCAGAAAAGGAAAAAAATACATGTTTACCAAACCTTGTTGCCTTGTTGGTATTTTCTCTCCCTTCCTTCCTTCCCTCCCTGCCTCCCTCCCTCCCTCCCTCCCTCCCTCCCTGCCTCCCTCCCTCCCTCCCTCCCTGCCTCCCTCCCTCCCTCCCTTCTTCCTTCCTTCCTTCCTTCCTTCCTTCCTTCCTTCCTTCCTTCTTCCCTTCTCTCTCTTTCTTTCTTTCTTTTTCTTTCTTTCATTTCTTGGGTTGGAGTTTCACTCTTGTTGCCCAGGCTGCAGTACAATTGTGTGATCTTGAATCACTGCAACCTCCGCCTTTCAGGTTCAAGCGATTCTCCTGCCTCAGCCTCCTGAGCAGCTGGGATTATAGGTGTCCACCACCATGCCTGGAAAATTTTTTGTATTTTTGGTAGAGATGGGGTTTCACCATTTTGGCCAGGCTGGTCTCGAACTCCTGACCTCAGGTCATTGGTGTTGTTCTCATTCAGAGAAGACAGAAATGAAGAGACTTCCCACACACAAAGCCACGGCATACCTGCCCCATCCAGTTCCATGGCCTCAGCACCTGGGCCCTTTGCCATGCTGCCTGGGGACCCGGGCTTCCTCCTGCCTAGGAGCACTCTCTGCGGGACCTTGGCAGGTCTCGCCTCTCTCTGGGCCTCAGTCCTCCCACCGGCACTGGTCATCTGGCCCATCACAGTAGTCCCTCATGGCCTGCCTCCTCCAATCCATCCCCTCTAGAACTGCCAAACTGATCACACATCTTCCCTGCCTAACACCCCCCTCTCCCACCACCTAAAGAATCAGGCGCAGACCCTTGGCCAGTATTCCAGCCTCTTCTCCTTGGGGGCCTTTCCTGCCCTCTCCTCCCAGCCCATCCTGACCTCACTGACTCTGCTCTGTCCATTTCTTGTCTCCAAATGCGCCTTCCCTGTCCTGCATTTACGTGTGCTGCTGCCTTGGTCTGGGCTGCATTGGACAGTCCCCACTTCTTGCCTGGTGACTTCCTTTCCAGCTCTCAAGGCCTGTTCCAAGGCTCCCTCCAACTCACTGTGTTCTCTGGCCAAGCCCAGCTTACCTGGGTTTCAGCAACACTTTCCCGCCTCTTGCAGTTGCCCCAGCTTCCTGGCTGTCCTTCCAGAGCACTTGTTACTCCATGTGCCACTGAAACAATTCCCAGACCTGTCTCTCTAGCCTGAATGAGTGTCAGGACCTCTCCTCATTCATCCCTGGCACCCTGGCACCTGGCACAGAACCTAGCATCCACTAGGGGTCTAGGAGATGGGTACTGAATGAAGGAATCCAAACAAGGGTGCATGGATAGATGAACAGAAGGATGGGCAGGTAGACGGGCAGATCAATGAACAGATGGATGGATGGTTGGATGGATGGATGAATGGATGGATGGATGGATGGATGGATGGATGAATGGAAAGGCAGATGGATGGATAGATGGATGGGAAGATGAAAGAATAGATGGATGGATAGATGGGCAGATAGGTGGATGGATGAATGGGAAGGTAGGTGGGTGAGTGGATGGATGGATGGATGGATGGATGGATGGATGGATGGATGGATGTGTGGGTGGATGGATGGATGGGAAGATGGAAGAGTAGATGAATGGATAGAGGGACAGATAGGTGGATGAATGGATGGGTGGATAGATGGATGGATGAAAGAGGTGGTATGGCATTATGAGTGACAGCTCTGTCTCTGGGCTCTGACAGACTCAGGCTCAAGTGTCCTGGTTAGCACTAACTCCATGTCACACACAGTCCCTGGTGCTCTCCGTATCCCGAGCCATTCAGTGACATATCACTCCCTTCCTCACTGCCCCGATATTCCCCCAGGGACAAGCCCTGCATCAGGATCTGCAGGGAGGAGCAGATTCAGGGAGCCAGGAGAAGGGAGCGCAGAGGAGCCTGCAGGCCCAGCTTTCAGAAGACCCGAGCTGGGCACTGCTAGCCTGTGAGCCCTGTGTTGTGTCACCTAGGCATCGAGCATGCAGGGCAGACATCAGGTAGAGAGGAATCCTGGCCGTGCCCCAGATGCCCAGGACCTAGAATACTGCCTCAGACAGCAGAAGGAAATTACCCCGGCCCTTCTCAGGCCTGTGTCTATGGAGCCATCCCCTTCAGGCAAACCGCAGTCTGGGAACCCATCCTGTTGGAGCTCACAGGGCCAGCTTGGGGCTGACCCAGGCACTGGACTCCCTGATCTCCAGGCTGTGGCGTTGGCCTCCGATCCCAGAGTAGGGGTAGCTGGATGGGCTGTGTCCTGCAGGCCAGGAATGGTCCGGACGGTTTCAACATCTTCCCCACAGTCTGGGCTGGCAGGACAGGGCAGAACAAGATGCAGCTGGAATCCTGATGGGAGCAGGAAAGCTGGGAACCTGTTTGGCATGCTCCCTGCAGTCTCAGAGCCCTGAGGATCACACGCAGAGACACGCGTGCGTGCACACACACACACACACACCTGTATCCCCACAGCTAGCAAGTCTCTGGTTTCACCAGCCCCCAGCAGATGCCTGCTGGGGTCACGGGAATGTCTCAGCCACAGGAGCCATACATTTACTACCCGAGAGGACACCCACTCTCGTAGGGTCAAAGTCATTCTCAGCCATCTCTCGGTGATTCCTCCAGCATCAGGCCGACTGCTCCTCTGGCTGCACCCACCTGAAGGGATAACAATGTAGACGTTCCTTGAGCATGGATGTGGGCAGACACAGGTGTAGCTCACTGAATCCTCACAATGACTTTGAATTTTGCACTGTTATGCAGATGGGGAAACAGAACAACTTGTGGGGAGTCTCGCTTGCTGCATGCCTCAGTCACCCCGTCTGTAAAGTGGGCAGCCCACTTTCACACGAGGAGTGGGCACAAGCACCAGGCTTTGAGCTCTGGCAGTCTGGGCCCAGGGTCCAGGCAGGAGCCTTTGAAACTAAGGGTTCTTGGCTGGCATGGGGGACTGTTTGATAGAAGCTGTGAGTGCCTCTGGTTGAATGTTTAATGTTCACATCCACAAATCTCCACTCTATCCATCACCAGAGGCCTCCAGGGCAGATGGGCATTGGAGAGGCCGCCTGTGCCCAGCACTGGATGGAGGGTGGGGTGAGGCCCCAGGCTGCTGGCCCAGGCTGCAGGATGGGCTCAGCCTCCCATCTCCAGCATTCTCCTAGTGCGGGTCTGGACAGGACCTGCCTCGTTGTGGGCACTGGCCAGCCACCTGGCCCTAGTGACACAGCAACCCAGACCTGTCTGCCTGGAGAACAGGCCTCCACAATATGCATAATTACGACGACTATTATCAGTATTCTATTGTGGTGACCATAATAACCAGCTTGGCGTCGTGGTCAGGAGACCAGACTCTGCCAGGCAGACCTGGCTGCACCTCCCAGACACCCCTTGGCTGTGGGACCTTAGGCCAGTGACTTGACCCCCCTACACATTACCTTCCTTCTCTGCAGATCAGAGGAGGTTGCTCAGATGCCTTGGTTCCTGCCTGCCCCAGGGACTGGGCTGCTCAGGCAGAGTTCTGGCCACCCCGGCCTGGGATGGTGCCTAAGCCGCAGCCACAGGAAGGCAGGCCCCGCAGCACCGTGTGTTTTCAGAGCTGGCGCACCTGGCCTCCCAAGGGAACCCATGATGAAAGGTTCCTGTGGCTGCACCCCTCGTCAGTAGTCAGCCCACGCACGGTTTCACCTCCTGTAATGACAGCACTTGGCAGTGGCTTACCCATGTCGCTCAGCAGGCACCGTGCAATTTTCATGAGGTCACATACTCATTATTTCTCCAGATGACTCTCAGTCAGGGAGATGGGAATTTGATGGGCTGCCCACTTTACAGACGGGGTGACTGAGGCATGCAGCAGGCAAGGGCTTGCTTCCAGCCTTGGAGAGGGCAAAGGGGCAGTGGTTCAAGTAGGGCTTCTGAATTTGGCCTCTGTGTGGTTCCCTGAACTAGGCTCCTGGGGAAGAGACTGGGGAATCACAGTTGCTGCGAGTGGTGCGTGGAGTGGGCAGAAGGCGTTGGTGGCCTGCAGGGGCTGCTAGGTCCCACAAACAAACTCACGCTCACTCACAGGCCAACCGCTTGGGCCGCTGCCTGCTCTGTCCTCAGATTCTCAGATCCCAGGATGGGGACATGGGGACAGGGAACTGGATCCCACCCCTGCTGCTGTCAAGGTCAGAGAAAAGGTGGGGTGTGCCTGGGTTGGGAGCTGGGGCTGTAAATGCCTGACCATGTGGGAGTGGGTAAGAAGATGACGCAGTCTTGCCCCTTCCTGGGCCCTCGTTTGGGTCTGTATCATGGACTTTGTAGCTCCTTCTGTCCCTACCATAACCCCGTGGGGTCAGTGCTGCTGCTGACCCATCCACAGATGAGGACACACCAGAGACACGACGTGACTGCTCAGGCCACAGTGCTGGTTGACAGCAGGTCTGGTCCTGAACCCAGGCCCCAGTGCCCCAAAACCCTGCAGTAGCTCATGTCACACTCCAGGGAGCTACAGCTAGGGAAGAGGAGAAGCAGCTGCGTGCTGCGGCCAGAGTGAGGGTGGAGAGTCAGCTCGGTTCCCATCCTGGTCTGCTCAGCTCTTGGCAAGCCTCAGGCCCTTCTGAGTTTCCATCCTCTCACCTGCAGGGGTGAGTAGCTCCCCTGCCTGGCCCGGCTGCCTTGTAGGCTCAAAGGCAATGTGAGAGGTGCCCATTTCATGCTTGGCACATAGTAGGTACTCAAGTAAAGTAAGTTTCCATCTTCCTTTTCCTTCAATAATAAAGCGAAGTGTTCCCTCTCCTAGACAAAATATTTACATTTTAATAGAGGCCCTTGTCTCCAGAAGGGGGATGAGTGACGATGGAATTCTAGGCAGCTTGTCGGGCTGGCATTGGGGGGGCCGCTAGGAAAAGCTCCCTGAGCTCCTCAAATCTCAGGAACAGCAGCCTCCGGGGGGGAGTCTGGCGCTGCCTGCTGCAGGCAGTGGTCTCTGCCTCCTCTTCCTTCAAGGGTGTCTATCAGGGTCAGGTGTGGTGGTTCACAGCTGTCATCCCAGCACTTGCGAACGCCGGGGCTGGAGGGTCGCTTGAGATCAGGAGTTAGAGACCAGCCTGGGCAACACAGCAAGATCCTGTCTCTACAAAAAACAAACAAACAAACAAAAAAAAAAACAACAACACAAAATCAGCCAGGTGTGGTGGTGCACTTTTGTAGTCCCAACTACTTGGAAGGCTGAGGTGGGAGGATCACTTGAGCCCCGGAGGTTGAGGCTACAGTGAGCTGTCATTGTACCACTGCACTCCAGCCTGGGGGACAGAGCGAGACCCTGTTCCCCCTCCAAAAAAGTGTCTATTGTCATCTCAACTGCACCACTTCCCAAAACTTACCCAAATTCTCCTGGGCTGAGTTCATTTCGTAATCTCATGCTAATGAAGAGTGCTTTCCCTGGACTCATACCTTAAGGAATTGTGGTTCTCTCAGAGCCAGCCTTAAAGGGTAACAGGTATTCAAAGTTGCAAAGACAGCTCCCAGGAACCATTACACTTCTATTGAATCACACACACCAATAAAAGGATAAAAGCCGGTGCTGGCAGGGCTGCGGGGAACTTAGCTCGTGCATGGCTTTCTTCCTAGGATGCTCTTCCCCAGCTCTGCTGCCTAGAGGAATGGGAGCCCCCTTTCAGGCTCAGCACTCTAGTGACACCTTCCCAGCTCCCCAGGCAGAATTGCTGCCCTTCCTGGCAGTTCCACAGCACATTGGTCTTGTTTACAGGTAGGCTGTGAAATTGATGACGGGGATGGAAGCTCATTGGTTCAGTCCACAGCATGCTGGGTGCTTTATGCTCTTGGCCTGTGATCCTCACTACCACCCTTTAATGTGGTGACCATCCCCATTTTACAAACGAGGAAAGTGGGGCTCACCGAGGTTCAACCATTTGCCCAAACCTGGCTGACCCTGGGCCTGGGCTCTTTCAACAGCACAGTGCTGCCTCTGCAGGGGCTCCACCCTGGGCTGGGTTGTGGGGAACCCAGGACCCCCCGGTGGAAAGGGCGGCCAAGCAGGTAGGCAGACAGGGCCAGCACAGTACGTTGCTACCACGATTGTGGACCCTGGGGTTTGGCGGGAGCCCGACAGGTTGGGGGAGCATGGGAAAGAACTTCACAAAGCTGTGTCCTGGCCTGAGTCAGTCAGGTGAGGGAGAAGGACAGGGTTTCAGTGCCAAAGAGAGCACCATGTCACACAGCCATGTGACAGTGACAGTTGTCTGGGGAGCAAGCTCTTCATGCTGTCATTTGGGCAGAATGGAAATTGTAGGCTGGAGAGCAGGGCAACGAGAGGCCACGACTTCCCAGACAGCGCACCCGGGGCGACACTCTGTAAATCAGTGCAACCTAGAATTAAAGGGTCTCTAAGGGTGGGCCACAGGTCTCTACCTTTATTCCTGCCTGTTTCAATCAAGTCTGGATGGAGCCATTAGAGTTTATCAGATGTGCCAATGGCAATGTCCCATGAGAACATGACACATTTCCAGAAACCTCAGCAGGTGGAAACAGAGACGGAAACCAACAGAAGGGAACTGAACAGGGAGAATGAGAATAGCCTGCCTTCAAGTGAAAAAGGTCAATTGCACAAACTAAACTGACAAGTCGGTGGCAAGGTCTTTTTTTCCCCCTGCCTCCTGAATTGTGTTTAAAAAGTGAATTCTCAGGCCAGATGCAGTGGCTCATGCCTGTAATCCCAGCACTTTGGGAGGCTGAGGCGGATGGATCATGAGGTCAGGGATTGAGACCATCTGGTTAACACAGTGAAACCCCGTCTCTACTAAAAATTCAAAAAATTAGCCGGGCATGGTGGCACATGCCTGTCATCCCAGCTACCTGGGAGGAGAATTGCTTGAACCCAGGAGGCAGAGGTTGCAGTGAGCTGAGATCACGCCACTGCACTCCTGCCTGGGCGACTGAGCAAGACTTTGTCTCAAAAAAAAAAAAAAAAGTGAATCCTCTGAGGCTGTGATGAAGAGATCTATTTGCCGGACCTCCCCACAGAAGCTTCTCTAAAAACATCTGTGGTCAGCAGGTCCTGGATTGGGGTCCTGACCTGGAGGAGTCCTTGCGAGGAGACAGCCAGTGCTCCTGCACCAAGATGGGGCTAACCCAGAATGACTGTGAGGCTCCTGTGCCCACTCACAACAACTGGGGTTGCTGTAACCCACATAAAAGCCCCTGAGCCAGCCAGGCGCAGCTGCTCACACCTGTGATCCCAGCACTCTGGGAGGCCGGCGTGGCCAAATCACCTGAGGTGGGGAGTTCAAGACCAGCCTGACCAACATGGAGAAACCCCAACTCTACTAAAAATACAAAATTAGCCTGGCATGGTGGCACATGCCTGTCATCCCAGCTACTCGGGAGGCTGAGGCAGGAGAAGCACTTGGACCCGGGAGGTGGATGTTGTAGTGAGCCGATATGCACCATTGCACTCCAGCCTGAGCAACAAGAGCAAAGCTCAGTCTCAAAAAAAAAAGAAAGCCCCCTGTCCCACCCAGGAACAGACATCCCAGTTGCCTGAAGACCAGAGAGGGCCATCTCGAGCTGAACAGCAGCAGTAGGGTGGTGAGGACAGAGGGTGGCCTTCTGTGCCTGCAAAGAACTATCGCTTGAGCCCAGGAGTTCAAGACTAGCCTGAGCAACGTGGTGAGACCCCATCTCTACAAAAAGTACAAAACTCAGCCTCTTGAGAGGCTGAGGTGGGAGGCTGGCTTGAGCCAGGGAGGTCAAGATTACAGTGAGCTGAGTTTGCACCACTGCACTTCAGTCTGGGTGACAGAACAAGACCCTGCCTCAAAAAAAAAAAAAAAAAAGTGGGTATAACATAAAGAGCAGGCAAGTCGTGGTCAGGTGGTGACCTAAGGTGGGTACTCACAGTAAGCACTTCCTCTATACCTCTGCCAGATGCCCATGCTTTCTTAGCTTGTTCATCTCTAGGGACAGGGAACTCACTACCTTGAGCCTGGAACAGGGCAGACCCCAGTCCTGCCTTAGGAGAATCGGCAGTCTCATGGGGAAGCGAGCTGGTGGCAGTGGCAGGGCCGGCCTCCAGGTCTGACTCCCACTGTTCCTTCAGAGAGTGTCTCCAGAGGAAAACAGGCCAGAGTGCTCCAGAGATGGGCCCTGCCCGGAGGCCTGGCCCCGCTATATTCTGCAGGCAGAGGGCGAGTGGCCCTTGTGCTCAGGCAGCTGCCCAGAGCCCTTCCTTCCTGTGGGAAGTGGGGAGGCCACTGCCCACAAGGGACTCTCTCACAGCCCCCCCTGCCCCTGCTTCCCTCACTGCTCCTGACCCCCTCCCCCACCTGAGTGGTGATAGCTAGGAAGGGCTGATGCCTGCCCTCAGCCCTGCTGGGGAGAGGGAGGGGCTTCCTTGAAGAGGAGCCTGGGTACCCCTCCTCCTGTGCCCCTCAGAGGGTGGATCTAGCCGGGGCCCCTGACCTGGATGTAGTAGGGGGTGGGGAGGAAGAAGAAGGGGGAGGGTACACCCTGTAAGAGGCCCAGGTCAGGTCTGGGGGCAGGGGTAGAGGGGAGGTTCCTGGCCCCTCAGCCAGACATTCCTGTCCAGCAGGTTGGAGGGGCCAGAGGCCAGAAGCCCTTTGTTATCTGGAAGGGCAGAGGGATTTTCTGCCCACTGGGTTTCAAGGCCTCCTTTCTGCCCTCTCCCAAAGCTGCTGACAGACCTGCGTCCCTGGGGAGCTGAGGAACACTTTTCTTGTTTCCTGTGGTCTCCACAGAGAAAAATCCATCACCGGCTGGCTGAGCAATCCAGGCGGGTCCCAGAAAGATGGCATTGAGTCACCTGGGCCCTCATTGCCCTGACAGCCGTGAACGCATCCAGCCATAATTAGCTCTTACAGGAAGGGGACAGGGCTGTCATTTTCCTCCGGAAGTGCCAGGCAGTGATTGCTGGCTGCCCCTCCTTGAAGCCAGAGAAAGGCCGGATCCTCATCCTGGGGCCAGCCTCTGTTAAGGATGTGGGTCAGAGATGGGAAAATATCCCTCCTTCCACTTGGGAATCCCACTTCTGGGAACTTATCCCAAGGAAACAATCCAACAGGAAAGCAAAGCTGTGCACAAACACGTCCCCATAGGAGTTCTGTATAATAGACTGGGTGCCCAGGAGCGGGAGCAGCCGCACACCACAGCCAAGCTGAATTTCACCTCGCTGTGAAACTGGGCAAATAGGGAGGATAGGGGACGGGGCTCGAAGGGCTTGGCTTAGCACTCTGGGGTTCCTGGACATCCCAGCCTGACCCCCATCCTGACACTGGCAAACAGACCAGTTAAAGAACTCAGAGGTGGTGACTCCAATCTCTAGGCAGGGGACCTGGCAAGCAAGTGTCCCACTGAGTCTTATCATCATGCAGGTGTGAGAAACCCTGCTTACATTGCCGCTTCAGGGACGAATTTATTTAAACAGTCTTAGTCGTGGCATCTGTAAGATGGTCCCAGCACCAGGGCTGGCCCCTGGGGTGCTGGGAGGGATAGTGAGATCATGGTGAGGCTCGGTGAGGCCCTGCCACCAATTACAAATGGCACAGCCCCTGTCTCCCTCTCACTTCCCCAGTCTCCAGGGCACACAGGCTGCTTTGAGTACATACCAGTACCCAGTGCTGTGCCCAGTCCTGGCAGGAGGTTTCTGCAGGGCTTCTCCATGCTCCCCCTGCCCAGCCGGGGCCTGCTCCGTCCTCTGCAGAGAGGAGTGAGCTCCAAGGTGCACATGGCCAGCCCCCTGCACCAGATGTGCTAGCACCCCTCCCAATCCTTTCCTACCCGGGTCCCCAAGAACCAGCAGTGTTCGTGGGGTGTCTTAGCCCCTGCTCTGTGCCCACACGGCCTAGGCATTGGGGAGGACCCCACGGAGAGGAGGCACCTGAAGGAAGCAGCTGAGATGAGTTCCAGAGAAGCTTCGAGAAAGAAGGAAAAGCCAGGCAGAGGCCCTGCCGATGCTCTTAGGCTTTCAGCTGGGGTAGGGGGTGGCGGTGAGGCCAGAGTGGACATCAGGCAGTGGCTGTTTGCACAGGTCAGGGCTGGAGATGTAGGCTTTAGGGACATCAGGCTACAGGGGGGACTTGGAAGCCAAAGCTCATGTACCTCCTGGCGACCATGAGGCAAAGAGAAGACCTAAGTGTGGAGTCCATGGGGGAGCTGGGCGTTTCACTCCTTGGGTGAGTCCCTCCTAACGGGGCTCAATATCTCCAAGTGTTCTCTAGGATCAGACCAGTTCAGTGCTCCTCAGCCCAGGTGGACCTTCCATGGTCCGCTAGGCAGCCTGGCCACCTCCCAGACTAGCTCTCCCATGGGCTTCGAGGACAGAGTTCTGGGATTCCAAGGATGAGTTGTCTTTGTGCAGCCCCGGTTGGTGCCAGCCTTTCCTCTTTGGTAGCTAGCGGTGTCCCCTCTCCAGGGCAACCCCACCTGCTTGGGGAAGGGCTCCCTCTGACAGACACTGAAGGTGGGATGTGTGACTAAGAACAGGTTGGACAGTCAAGGGAAGGGTTTGCAGCCATCCTGCCGGGAGCCCCTGGACCAGGCAGGGTGCCTCCCTGCTCTGAAATTCCAGCTGGGACTGCCTGTCTCTTGCTCTTGGGTCCTCTGCCTGCCTTCACTGGCACACCTGCCATGGGATAAATCTGCTACAGACCCCCAACACATGCCCGAGCCCCAGCTTCTGTAGGTAAAATGGGCACAGTCATCCTTGCCCGCCTTGCAGGCTTGCTGGAAGGGTGGGAGGAGGGAAGAACCCAGAAAGTGCTTTGCAAACTGGAAATGACTGGGGAAACGGGGCTGACCAGGCTTCCTTCTCCAGCAGGGAGGCCTGGGCCTGGAGTGTTGCTGATGAGGGTCTGGTCTGGGGGCTTCCAGCAGGGAACATTCCTGGCCTTCCTTATGTGTTTCACAGGCCACAGCCCAGAGGTAGGTTATCACTATTTAAATAAATGATGTTTGTATTGTAAATAAAATAATGCATGCACTTAGGGTAAAAACAATCCAGTAACACTAAAATGCCTGCAAGGAAATGAGATGCTTGCCTGTTTCCTCCTCCTTTTCCCACTCCCCAGAGCAACCAGTTTCCACATTTAGTTGTTCTTTCTGGCTTTGCAGGCTCCACATTTCTCATAAGATGTTTACGTTGCTATTTCTTGATTTTTCAGTTCTAGACGTTTCTGTTCCTTTCTCGTGGTGACAGATGAGGCTTCAGTGCTCTGAAACCCTCCCACTGCCGCCTGCCCTCCCTCAGCTTCTCTAGAGGGCTTTTTGCATTTCTAACTTAACAGCTGGTCAAGGGGTTTATGAGGATGATTGCGTAAATGTTATTCCGTCGAAGGAAGTGGTCAATGGCGGTTTCTTGTACAGTTTTATTTGTGTATGCCCTGGAGTGAATGCATCTGTTTGTAACTTGCAAGGTATCATGTGTCTCTTCTTAATTTTTCATCTGATCTACTGGAAACCGAGTGCTGCTGCTGTCAAATGCCCTGACAGTCTGCAAGCTACTCCCTTTTGCCCTAAGCTCCCCATCTTCTGCTCTGGGGCCACTTCTCTGTCCCCCCTGCCCCTGGAAGGATCCTTCCTCCTGGATGATCGCCCACTTCCTGGTTGTCCGCGACAGCACGAGCAACCAACGCTTCCTAGAAGGTGCACAGCCATTATGGTCAATTTAAACTTAAATTTCATTTTGAGGCCCTGCAGTTTTGCAAGGTTTGCAAGGTTGATCCTTCCTGTGGACATGCAATCCAGGCAGGAAATCCTTTTCCCCCAGATTTTAAAGGCAGTTGATTGTACTGTGGCCCTCTAGCTTCCCTTGTTGCAAGGAGAAGTCCAAACGCCAAGCTTTTTAAAAAAATTTAAAAATACATGCATAGAGTTTCATACATAAAACTATAAGGCTTATTAAACACACACACACACACACACACACACAAAGAAAAAAAAGTCCCTGCCTTATCTCTCTCCACCCAATTCCTACTTCCCAAAGGCAACTTTTCTCTATATTTGAAAACGACACACTTGTCCTGTTCTTTATTGACTCTCTGGCTTGAGACACTCTCGCTTGCCTTTCTCTTACAGACGAGGAGGCTTCAGGCCACTTACGTCCCCACCCCTCCCCACACAGACAGCTGCTCTCCCATCCTCCCAATGTGGCTACATCAGAATTTTTGGTTAAATTAGTATTGTTGACATGTTACAGTCACGTGTCACTTAACCACAGGGATATGGTCTGGGAAATGCATCATCAGGTGATGTCGTCCTTGTCACGGAGCGTACAATCCTAGATGGGATAGCCCACTACACACCCAGGCCAGATGGTCTGGCCTATTGCTGCTAAGCTACAAATCTGTACAGCATGTGCCTGTACTGAATATTGTAGGAAACTGTAACACAATGGCCAGAATTTGTGTGTCTAAACATAGAAAAAGTACAGTAAGAACACAATAGTCTCTGATGGGACCACCGTGGTGTAGGTGACCCTGACCGAAACGCGGTGAAGCAGCACGTGACTCGATGTAAACATTATGGCCGGCTGAGCCATGGTATGGACTATGATTGGATTTCCTTCCTTGTACGACTTCTGGGTTTCCCTGGGGATTAATAATTGCCTCCTTGCTTGGTTTTTTTTCTGGGCTTTTCACCAAAGTTTTACAGAGCTCTAATATTCCTCTCCAAACAGCTAAGCCCTCCAAGGGAATCCAGGAGCTTGGGCAGCTCCTCTGGGAGCCTCCTTTTCCATCTGCGATGATTGCTTCTGTCTGCAAAGCCCTCACCCTAGGCCTCCCTTTCCCTGTTGTCTGAATCTCATGTCTTGTTTCTTTTCTCTTTTCTTTCTTTTTTTATTTTTTTGACATGGAGTCTCTCTCTGTAGCCCAGGTTGGAGTGCAGTGGTGCAATCTCAGCTCACTGCAACCTCTGCCTCGCAGGGTCAAGCAATTCTCCTGCCTCAGCCTTCCAAGTAGCTAGGATTACAGGCGTGCGCCGCCAAGCCCAGCTAATTTTTTGTATTTTTAGTAGAGATGGGATTTCGCCACGTTGGCCAGGCTGGTCTTGAACTCCTGCCTCGGCCTCCCAAAGTGCTGGGATTACAGGTGTGAGCCACCTGCCCGGCCTCTTTTCTTTTTTCTTTTCTTTCTTTCTCTCTCCCTCCCTCTCTCCCTCCCTCCCTTCCTTCCTTTTCTTCCTTCTTTCTCTCTCTCTTTCCCTCCCGCCCTCCCTTCCTTTCTTCTTTTCCTTTCTCCCTTTCCACTGTCTCTTTCTTCTTCCTTTCTTTTCTTTTCTTTCCTTCTGAAACAGGGTCTTATTCTGTCACCCAGGTAGTGGGTGCAGTGGCACAATCACAGCTCATTGTGGCTTCAACCTCCTGCGCTCAAGTGATCCTCTCACCTCAGCCTCCTGAGTAGCTGGGACCACTGGCATGCATCAAGCCCAGTTGAATTTTTTAATTTTTTTTTTTTTTAAGAAATGGGGTTTCACCATGTTGGTCAGGCTGGTCTCGAACCCCTGACCTTGTGATCTGCCTTCCTCACCCTCCCAGAGTGCTGGGATTACAGGTGTGAGTCACTGCGCCCAGCTTAATTTTTAAATTGTTTGTAGAGATGGGTTTCCCCATGTTGCCCTGGCTGGTCTTGAACTCCTGAGCTCAAGCAATCCACCTCCTTTGGCCTCCCAAAGTGCTGGGATTACAGGTTTGAGCCACCACGCCCGGCCTTCATGTCTTATTTCTTGGTTTAATTCCTAATTTTAGAGAAAGCATGTCTGGGAAATAATTTTTCATTTTTTTTAATTGGAAAATGTCTCACTCTACCCTCCCACTGGACTGCATCGGTACTAAAATAGTTTTCCTCCAGAATGTTGAGACATTGCTCCGTGACCTTCTAGTTTCTGGACTTGCTGTTGAGAATGTCAACATTATTCTGGTTCCTCTTTGCACTCTACCCAGCATGGTTTGAGGGTTTTCTCACCCCCGGTGTTGTGAAGTTTTACAATCATGTGCCCAATATGGTCTTTTTTTTCACTTCTCTGCTGGCCCTTTTCATTGGGAGACTTGTGTCCACGAGTCCCGGAGAATTTTTGGATTTTATATCTTTATTACTTTCTTTGCTTTCATTTTATTTCATTAGATATGGGGCAAAAAATCGGCGCATTAAGCGAACGCTATCCTGAACTCGGGAAACCTTGGTCAGTCCCCTTCCCTGTCACTAGACATCTGTGTTCGAAGTAGCACATTTGAGGATTATCTGGGGAATCTGGATAACTTTAGAGAAAGATCTCTATGTCAGATGCTTGGGGAGGGGTGTGCCCCACAGCAATAGGGGTGTCTCCTTCTAGCTCAGCCTGATGCCAGCAAACAAGGACCTCATGTAGCCCAGAGCAGCTCCGGCTGCTAAATCACCATCTCCCAAGATTCTGAAGGACTTGGTCTGGGGTGGGACCTGAGCATCTGCATTTCACATGCTTTCTGGTGATTCTAAGGGTGGCTGGCTCTGAGAGCCCTGGGGCTGACCTGCTGCCCTTGCTCCAAGAGCCTGACCAGCTGCCTCTTGGGCCCTGATTTGCCCACAGGGGTTCTGTGAGTCCAGGGTGCTGAGATGGAGCTTCCGCGTTGCAGAGTTCTGTGTCCTGGGGTCGGGGCTGAGCTGGGTGAGCTGTTCTTGAGAAGGCTTGGCTCTTCAGTTTGGTTTTTAGATGCTCAGGAATACTCTGGGCTCTGGAGCACTCACAGGACTCAGCCCTTTCCCGAGGAGAACAGCTCCTCCCACCTCACCGTGTGGCCTGGGGTTCAAGCCCCCTTTTCTTGTCACTTGACTATCTCCCATCTTGCAAGGGTAAAAATGGTCCTATTTCCAGGTCCTGAGCCAGAGGTTCAGAGAGGGTGTACAGCTTTGCCTAGGGCCACCTTGCTGGTAAGGGTCAGGCCACAGACACAGACTCTATATCCGGGGTTTTTCTACTTAACTCAGCTTCCTCCTTTATCATTTATTCATTCAACAAACACCTCAGGCTCTATGCTGGGAACTTTACATTTATATTTATTTATTTTTGAGATGGAGTCTCGCTCTGTTGCCCAGGCTGGAATGCAATGGCATGGTCTTGGCTCACCACAACCTCCCACTCTTGGGTTCAAGTGATTCTCCTGCCTCAGCCTCTGGAGTAGCTGGGATTATAGGCATGCACCACCGCGCCTGGCTAATTTTTTTGTGTCTTTAGTAGAGATGGGGTTTCACCATGTTAGCCAGGCTGGTCTTGAACTCCTGACCTCAAGTGATCTGCACACCTCAGCCTCTCCAAGTGCCAGAATTACAGGCGTGAATCACTGTGCCCGGCCTAGAACCTTAAATTTAAAAACACATTCCGGCTTGGCGAGGTGGCTCACACCTATAATCCCAGCACTTGGGGAGACTGAAGTGGCAGATTGCTTGAGCCCAGGAGTTCCAGACCAGCCTCTACAAAAAATATAAAAATTAGCTGGGTATGGGGTTGTGCACCTGCAGTCCTAGATATTCAGGAGGCTGAGGTGGGAGAACTGCTTGAGCCCAGGAGGTTGACGCTGTAGTGAGTTGAGATGGCATCACTGCACTCCAGCCTGGGTGACAGAGTGAGACCCTGTCTAAAAAAAAATTTTAAAAACCCACACGCATGGAGTTTCAAAGATAAAATTATAAGGCTTATTTAAAAGAAAAAAACAACTAAAAAACAAAAAGAGGTCTGGCATGGGGGAACAGTGGGCCTCCTGGTCTGGTTGCTATAGTTACTCATGTCACCACTTCTCTCTGGCCAGCTGGGGCTGCTGGGACAACTCCATCTCAGTCCAGCCTCATCCAGGGCAGGTCATAAAAAGGCCTGGGGTGCATAAGGAATTACTGTTACTGCTGTTGTTGTACCACACAGGAGGGGCTGGGAGGGCCGGGCCTTCAGCCGGCAGAAGCCACATTAACAATTAAGGTCCTGGGACTCGTTCCACCCTCACTGCATGAAATATTCAGTCACCGGAGGAGACTGGTCTCAGATCTCTGTGGTGGGCAGGGCAGGGCAGGGCAGGGCAGGGCAGGGCCAGGTGGGGTGGCTCTGTGGGTTGTAGGCCTCAGGCCTAGGGCAGTACCCAAGGCCTGGCATGCATGCCATGCAGAGGCTGGGGGAGGGGGCAGGGCTGGAGGTGCTTGATCCAGAGGGGGCAGCTGCAGGATGCCCTAGGGCACCCCTGGGGCCAGGCACTGAGGGTCCCAGAGGAAAATGAGGCTTAATCCTCCAGGAGTGCACAGCTGGGGAGGAGGCAGAAACACCCCCACGTCACTCGTGGGCCTGAGCCTCCCCACTCCCAGCACAGTGGAGAGACAGTTTCAGAAGTACACAGCTGGGCTCAAAGCAAGACCATGTGTCTGGGGCCTGGAACTTGTCACTTGATGTAAACCCCGTCATTATCTTATAAGTAGCATAAATCATGTTGCATTGTATTTGTGTATGTGTGACAGCATCAATTTGATTAATACAAACACTTCAGTTAAATCCCAACTGAGGAAACCTGCTGTGCTGCTTCCTCTTCTGGTTTTTCTTCCTAATGCTTGGGGCAACTCCAGTATGAAATTTGGCCTGGGCTTCTCTTGTGCTCTGAGAGCCTGATATGGTTTGGCTGTGTCCCCACATCTCACCTTGAATTGTAGTAATCCTCACCTATCAAGGGTGGGCAAGGTGGAGATAGTTGAATCACAGGGGTGGTTTCCCTCATAGTTAGTGAGTTCTCACGAGATCTGATGGTTTTATACGGGGCTCTCCCCATTGCTGGGCTCTCGTTCTCTCTCCTGCCACTGTAACTGTTAAGTTTCCTGAGGCTTCCCCACGATGTGGAACTGAGAGTCAATCAAACCTCTTTCTTTTGTAAATTACCCAGTGTTGGATATTTCGTCATAGCAGGTGAGAACGAACTAATACAGAGCCTCAAGAAAGACAAAGCAGGCCAGGCAAGGTGGCTCATGCCTGTAATCCCAGCACTTTGGGAGGCCGAGGTGGGCAGATCACCTGAGGTCAGGAGTTCAAGATCAGCCTGGCCAACAGGGTGAAACCCCGTCTCTATAAAAATACAAAAATTAGCTAGGCGTGTTGGCACACACCTGTAATCCCAGCTACTCAGGAGGCTGAGGCAGGACAATTGCTTGAACCTGGGAGGCAGAGGTTGCAGTGAGCTGAGACCAGCCTGGGGGAGTGAGACCCCATCTCAAAAAAAAAAAAAAAAAAAGAAAGACAAAGCTGGTTAAGGAAAATACAAGCAACTTTGCCCACCAGAGTGACAACCTCACACATCACCAAACAAATGTCCTTCAACAGGAGAAAAGTAAAGGTAAAATATGTGTGCGATAGATCTAAGATAGCAGTGGGCATCTTAGCCAAGGGCAATTCGTCAGTGTATGAAAATATTTTTAGCTTTTAAATATGGGGGCAGGAGTGCTACTTCCATGGAATGGGTGGAGGCCAGGGCTGCTGGTGAACGCCCTGCAATGCATAGGATAGCCCCTCACAACCGTGCTGAGGGTGAGCAATCTTGCTGGAGGGCTACAAAAATGAATGAACTATAGCTACATGTGCCAACACAATGAGTGTAGAAGCACACTGAAAGTGAACACATGAAGTATCATGCCCTAAGATAGAGTTCAAAAGCATGCGAAATCAAACATTATTTTTTTTCCTTTTTTTTTTTTTTTGAGATGGAGTCTTGCTGTGTCACCAGGCTGGAGTTCAGTGGCATGATCTTGGCTGACTGCAACTTCCGCCTCTCAGGTTCAAGTGATTCTCCTTCCTCAGCCTCCTGAGTAGCTGGGACTCCAGGCTCATGCCACCACGCCCAGCTAATTTTCGTATTTTTAGTAGAGACCGGGTTTCACCATGTTGACCAGGATGGTCTCGATCTCTTGACCTCGTGATCTGCCCACCTTGACCTCCCAAAGTGCTGGGATTACAGGCATGAGCCACTGCGCCTGGCCAAATTATCTTTTTTTTTTTTTCTGAGATAGAGTCTTGCTCTGTCACCCAGGCTGGAGTGCAGTGGTGTGATCTCTGCTCACTGCAACCTCTGCCTCCCAGGTTCAACCCATTCTCTTGCCTCAGCCTCCTGAGTAGCTGGGATTACAGGCACCTGCCACCACACCCAGCTAATTTTTGCATTTTCGGTGGAGATGGGGGTTTTGCTATGTTGGCCAGGCTGGCCTCAAACTCCTGACCTCAAGTGATCCGACTACCTTGGCCTCCCAAAGTGCTGGGATTACAGGCGTGAACCACCATGCCTTGTCCAAACACTATTTCATAAGGGAGAAATATGGTAAGCTGAAAGCACAGGAATTACCAACACAACATTGAGATTCCTGGATACCCTGGGGTCAGGGAAGGCTGGACCTGTGACCAGAAGGGACTGCAGGAGCATCAAAAGCAGAAGTAGTGATTCTTTAGTCTGGGCAGTGGGCTCCCAGGCATATGTTTCTCAGTGTTCTTTGTAATATGAACCAGTTCATCATAACAGTAATGTTAAGTGCATTGAGGTGATAGCCAGCCCTGCAAAGAACCCCCCTGACTCAGTTTCCCCTGCATGTTGAGCCTCCCTCTTGGCTTGCTCCATCAGGTGATGGTGTGAGGAGATGTCAGCAGCTGAAGCGGGAGGGGGAGAATTTCCATGGTTCTGGCTGGGAAGTCATGGAAAGGGAGGGCTTCAGATGCTCACAGCCCCCCTCCGTCTCTTTATTTCTGTTCCCACTTGGCTCTGGCTCTGGCTTTGGCTTGCCTGGCTTCAAAGCCTTCTCACTGTCTGCTGGCCTCAGCGGACCGTCCCCTGAAACCTGCTGGATGCTGTCAAATCACACACAAGTCTGGCCAGATCTCTCCTCTGCTATAAGCCTTCCTGTGGCTCCCCACTGCCATCAGCTTATACTTGAGGCTTTTTGCCAACATGTGAGGCCCTTTGGGCTTCAGCTTCACCCAGCGCCCTGTAACATCAGCGGTCCTAGGCAGCCGTCCTGTGCAGGGTAGACTTCCTGAGCTCCAGAAAGGTGCCTGGAACATTGGTTAACCGTGACAATGAAGGAACCCATCCTCCCCTAGCCCTCTCACTGCTGCTCCCAGGGGCCTAACATGTGGGCAAACTGGTAGTCCCAGCTTCATGCAGTCTCCCCACTATAAATGTGGGAGTTGAGACACATGACCTCTCAACTCTGTGTTCTTGAGGATCCCCATATGTTGGGCTGGACCCTCCCGAAAAGGAAGAAGGTGGCAGCCCAGGGCCATACTCAGAATCCTTTGTAGCCCAGTCTGCCAGGGGCAAGCGTGGGGTTTCCTGGACAATCCTGTTTCACTGGACCTGAGTGTTTGCCTCTGGAAAATTGGTATAAATATCCTCATGGGAAGAGTCCTGGTGCAGAGGATGGGAGAGGAAGCACGGCTCCCCTCCCCAGAACTTTGTATGAGCTCTGCCAGGTGCTTCACACTAGCTTTGTCAGGGATGGCTTGGATGAGAAAACTGGAACTCTGAGAGGGTAAAGGACTGGTCTAGGGTCACCCAGCAAGACAGTGATGGAGTTGCTGGTAGACTGAGCTAATGACACGCAGTGATCTATCAGCAGAAATAGCTGGAAAGCTCTGACCACAGGTGCCATCCAGAGGCGCCAGAGTCACTGAGGCTTTGTCACAATGTGGAAAAGTGGCAGGAGGAATGCGTGGTGAACTTGGGCCCACGCACCTTGAGACACCCAGCATCACAGAACCAGAGTCACAGCGGAAGAGACATCACAGAGCATCCCCTCCATTCCTCCTCCTTGAGAAGGGAAACTGAGGGATGGGAGAGAGTAGTCTATGGGGTCAGGTACACTCCTGAGCTCAGGTGGTCCTGGGTTCAAATCCTGGTTCAGCCACTTGCTAGCCATGTGACCTTGGGCAGGTGACTTAGCCTGTGTGAGCCTCAGTTTCCTACTCTGTAAAATGGGAACAGAGGGTTCTTACTGCATCAGTGAGGATTCAGTGAGACAATCTGTGGAACTCTAGCACATGCTGGGTACCTAGAAAGGGCGCAGTCAACACTGTCCATATTAGTAACACTTAACCACTTTTCAGTGGACCCTGGCTTCTTGCTGCTGGATAGCCTTTCAGGATGATACCTCATAGTCTGGCCCAGACGTGACCAGCCGCTATCCCCTCACTGTCCCAAAACAGATTCAGCTACCACCAAACACTCTGTTGGCCACACCAGAGTCCTTGAGTGTCCACAAGCCTCTGAACACTGCCTATAAGTTCACGCCCTATGACCTGAGCTTTGTGGAGGCAAACAACCAAGCCGACAAGAACCCACGTTCAATCCTCGAAGGGCTAATGACACTTTACATAGGTATATTATAACCCTCAAAAGAGGGCAGGTTAGAATCCTTGGCATTTACTGGATCCAGGATAAGTGGCAGGTGGTGTTGGTTATTGTTGTCATTGCTATTATTATTAGCTATCAGAGCCCCCAGGGAAAGGCCCAGCTTCCTTCCCCAGCTTACAAGGCCCTTCTCCACCCAGCTCCATCGCTCAACCTCTTCCTGACCTACCCCGCCCTGCTGTTCTCTCCTGGACACCCCAGATGTGTGACTGCGTCTCTCCACACCTCTCGCCTGCTCACCTCTAGGCCTTTGCTTGTAACTGTTTCCTCCACCTGGAGTGTCCTCCCCACCCCACAATATGACAAACTCCTTCAAGATTCAGCTCCTCTAGGAAGCTACTCCCAGTGCCTGAGATACTCCGTAATGATGTGTTCCTGCCCATTCTTGTTTGCAGGACTTACCACAATGCATTGCAATGCGTATATACATGCCAATTTAAATGCGTTTGTGCATAAATGCATATATACTCATAGATTTCCTCTATGTTCAGTGAGCTAATGAATGAAAGCGATCTTGGGCCAGGCATCTCCCTTCTGGGGCTCTGTTTTCCTCACCTTCAAAATGAAGGCCTCAAACTCAATCTATCGTACACCGAGAGGTCTGACATTCACTCAGCAAACACCAAATGGTACCGCCTCTGGGGCTGGAGCTCAGAGCCCCAACCACCAAAAATAATAAAGAAGCCTATTCCTGCTGAAAGCAGGGGGCACACGCCACTTGTCACCAGCTTGCACCAGCAGCCCCCTACAGACCCTAGGTTTTGGAGTATTTTGTCTACCACGTGTTAGCATCTTCCACGTGTTAGCGTACCTGGTCTCTGCCCCAGCTGGTTCTCACAAATGCATGTGGCTCTAAATGAACACACACATCCTGGGAGATTCTTTAAAAAAGGGGTGTGGGGGGAATGTTGGTGAGGCACCTTTATTTTCTAAAAGACTCACAACTACTTTTCCTGGGCATCTAGAGTATGACTCTGTGAAAACACCATGATTTGCTTTTACTGTTTTCATAACAAAGCAGAGTTGTCATGACCAAGGGGCTTAAAAAGCAAAGTCTTTGAGGCAGGAGGGTTGGATTGCTTGAGCCCAGGAGTTTGAGACCAGCCTGGGAAACATAGTGAGATCCTGTCTCTATAGGGGGGAAAAAAATTAGCCAGGCATAGTGGTGGTCCCAGCTACTCAGGAGGCTGAGGCAGGAGGATCTCTTGAGCCTGGAGGTTGAGGCTGCACTGAGCCAGATTGTGCCACTGCACTCCAGCCAGAGAGACAGAGTGAGACCTTGTCTCAGAAAAAAAGAAAAAGGCAGTCACATGATATTTTGGGATCCTGGTTCTGTTGGGCTGTGAGTGCTCTAGGGGGTGTGGCACCCACTGCTGGACCCTGAGATATGAGCCCTCAGGGAGGGGGCTCTGGCCTGGGGAGACCCTTTTCCTTCAGGACCCTGTTTCAGCCCTAGGCCTCCCGCCTCCTCTGTCCTATCCTGTTCTGCCCAAGCATTCCCAGCCCTGGTGTGGGGAGCAGAGAGACCCCCCCCTCAAGCCACCCAGTGACACCACCACTAGCACCTTGTCTTTGTTCTACCCTGAGGATGTGAGCAAAGCTATCAAGATTCCACAGGGGAATCTTGGTCCTTGGTCCACACAGCCTGTAGATGATGCAAACAAGCCCCATCTAAATAGAGGCTTCGTTTTTTTCTTGGAAGTTCAGCGGAAGCTGCCAGCCCTGGAGGATCAGGGGCGGAGATGACAGGCTCCAGGAACCACCTGGGGCCAAGCACGGATGGGGAGGGGCTTCTCACCAAGGACAGTGCTGTCTCAGCAACTTCCCTGGTGAGTCGGTGGGTTTTTCCTGCGGTGTACCCAACGTTTACCCTTCGATCTCCCAGGAGTAACTCTGTGTACAGGTTTTATTCTGCAGGGAGTCTGCAAGGAGCTCCTTGAAGTTCATCTGGCTTCCTAGGGGTAAAGACAGACCCTCAGCTCCCCATGACAGAAGCTGAAAGTCCCTCCCTTTCTAAGCCCAAACTGAGCTGTGCTGGGCCAGCAGAGCAGTGCCTCAGGGGGGAGGATGTCCCCTCCCCTCAGGGACTGGCTTCCTTGGGAGCACCTCTGGGTTTAACCCTGGAAGCTGTGCTCTGCCTATCCTCTCCCCACCACCCTCTCCTAACCATCTGTATGGAGAGTGGCGAGCAGGTAGGAGACGAGATATTGAATCTAGACCTCTCTGTGTACTCCCCCCATCTCATCTCTACACATGGGCCAGGGTGAGCCTCTTAAAAGGTAAACTAGGCTGGGCGTGGTGGCACATGCCTGTAATCCCACTACTTTAGGAGGCTGAGGCAGGAGGATCACAAGGTCAGGAGTTAAGAGACCAGTCTGGCCAATATGGTGAAACCCCATCTCTACTAAAAATTCAAAAATTAGCCAGGCATAGTGGCGGGCACCTGTAGTCCCAGCTACTGGGAAGGCTGAGGCAGGAGAATCATTTGAACCCGGGAGGCAGAGGTTGCAGTGAGCGGAGATCTTGCCACTGCACTCCAGCCTGGGTGACAGAGCAAGTCTCCAACAACTCCAAAAAAAAAAAAAAGATAAACCAGGTCACGTTGCTTCTCTGTTAAAACCCCAACTGCCTCCTCAGCGTGCCTTGGAATCATGATCTGGCCCCTATGACCTCTGACCTCATCTCTCACGCCTTTTCCCTGGCCTACCCCCAGCCCCACTGGTCCCCTGGAACAGGCCCCTAACAGGCCAGCCCTAGGGACTTGCACTGACTGTTCCCGCCGCCTGGCTTACCCTTCCCCTTATCTTTGTACCTTCCCAATCAGACTTCAGCTTAAATGTGCCTCCCGAATCCCTGCCTGACCGCTGGATCTAAAGTAACTGATTATGCTTTCTGTGACAGCAGCTCTACTGAATGCCCCGCACAACACATAGGGCAGTCTCCTCGTGATCTAGTTCGTTTGTCTTCTCTTCCTCCTGCTCCCAGGACGCCAAGTTCCCCGCAGAGGGCAGTGGCCTCTGCTGTGCCGAGCCCGGCAGAATCCCCCGGGACTGGAGCAGGCCCCGCGCCGAGTAGGCGCCAAGTACGCAGCTGAATGAACGGCTTAGCAACTGTAAATGGGGCATCAGCTGCTGCGCGGGCGCGCGCTCCAGGCTGTGGGCCGCTCACTGTCGCGTGCGCGGGTTTGATCTCGTTGCAGGTTCCGGGGGAGGGACACCCGCCTCACCCCGCTGGCGACAGACGTGCCGTAAAAGCGCTTTAGGGACCTGAGGATAACAACACAGACTTACAGGCAGTGGGAAGCCCGGGGGTCCGGCGAGGCCGCCGGTGGGGAGGGAGTTCTGCGGCCGGCTTGGCCCCCCCGGACCCCGGCTTTTAGGCCCCAGTGGGAGACCTTCCCACCCTTCCCAGTGGTTTCCACCCCGCGAATCGCAGATTATCTCCCGAATCCCAGGGACTTAGCAGTCGAGTGGGAGGAGGGGGAGTGGGGCTCCGAGCGCTACTCTGGGCAGGGGCAGGTTCCCGGAGCCCTTGCCCCATCGGGGCAGAGAGTACGGACCGCGCTGCGGGACGCGGCTGGCAAGGCCCTGGCCCTGTCGGGGCGAGGACGCCGGAGCTCGGCTCAGCCCCGGGCTGGGAGTGGAGACGCAGCCCCGCCGCGCGCTCCGGCAGGGGACCTGGGTGGAGACGGGGGCGGAGGAGCCTGGGGGCAGGGAAGGGGACAAAGAGCCGCCCCGCCGCGGGGGAGAGCGACCCCCGAGTCACAGTCCTATTGTTCGCGGTGTCTCAGGCTGCCCTGAACTCTGGTGCCCCCGGGAGGGAGAAGGGGCGCCGTCGCCCAGATCGTGGTTATTCGTTTATCTGGGGAGAGGGAGGAGGGCGGGGGACGCGGGCCTGGGAGGGGGCTCGACTGCCATTTCCGCGCGTCGCCTTTAAGGGAAGCCCGGCCCTACCTTTCCCACCGTCCCCCTCCCCGCAGCCGTACCTGCATTTTAAAAGCGCCCTGTAGCCCTGGGATTGGCCAAGGCCGCGTCCTCCGGGCGCAGAAACTTGAACCGCCGGGAGCCGGCTGCGGGCGGGGGTCGGAAACCCCGCGGATGGACCGTACCACCGCCGCGGCTCCCCCCGCGCGAGCCCCGCCCCTCCAGCACACCCCCGGAGCAGCCCAATCGCACGGGCTGGAGGGCGGGACCGCAGCCGGAACGCGCCTCTGAGAGGGCACCGGCCGGGCGGGCGCACCGCGCGGGGGGACGGCGGGGGCCGCGCCTCGGCTCCCCGGTCGCCCTCGGGGGCGGAGTCGGGCCTTGGATCCCCGCCCACTCCCCGCCCGAAGTGGGCGGGGCGGCGGGGGCTCCGGGAGCGGGGCCGGGGGCGGGCCTCCGCCTGCCTCGCCACAGCCGGGAGAGCGCCCGGCACCTCGGCCGCCGACGCAGCAGCCGCCTCCGCTCGCTCAGCCCCGAGGCGCGCGGGATCCCGGGCAGCCCCGGCGGGCGCGGCGAGAGGGCGCGCGAGGCGGCGCGGGTCGGACCGCACGCGCCCCCGGCCGCCCCCCGCCCGCGCGCGGACCGGCCCAGCGGAGCTCCGGTGCGGGGAGCGCCGGCCGGGCGAGGGCGAGGGCGATGCCGCGGTGACGGCCCAGCCATGGCGAAGCCCGCGGCGACGGCGGCGGCGGCGTCGGAGGAGCTGAGCCAGGTGCCGGACGAGGAGCTGCTGCGCTGGAGCAAGGAGGAGCTGGCGCGGCGGCTGCGGCGCGCAGAGGGCGAGAAGGTGGGCCTCATGCTGGAGCACGGCGGCCTGATGCGCGACGTGAACCGGCGGCTGCAGCAGCACCTGCTGGAGATCCGCGGCCTCAAGGACGTGAACCAGCGGTTGCAGGACGACAACCAGGAGCTTCGCGAGCTCTGTTGCTTCCTCGACGACGACCGGCAGAAGGGGCGCAAGCTGGCGCGCGAGTGGCAGCGCTTCGGGCGCCACGCGGCCGGCGCCGTGTGGCACGAGGTGGCCCGCTCGCAGCAGAAGCTGCGCGAGCTCGAGGCGCGCCAGGAGGCCCTGCTGCGCGAGAACCTGGAGCTCAAGGAGCTGGTGCTGCTGCTGGACGAGGAGCGCGCGGCACTGGCGGCGGCGGGGGGCGCAGGCGGCGGAGGGAGCGGCGGCGGCGGCGGCGGCGGCGGCGCCGGCTCCCGCAGCTCCATCGACAGCCAGGCCAGCCTGAGCGGGCCGCTGGCGAGTGGCGCGCCGGGCGCGGGGGCCCGCGACGTGGGCGACGGCAGCAGTACGTCCAGCGCGGGCAGCGGCGGCAGCCCCGACCACCACCATCACGTCCCACCCCCGCTGCTGCCCCCCGGGCCGCACAAGGCCCCCGACGGCAAGGCAGGAGCCACACGTCGGTCCCTGGACGACCTGTCGGCGCCGCCGCACCACCGCAGCATCCCCAACGGCCTGCACGGTAAGGACTGCACAGGCCGGGCGACGCGGGTCTCCCAGGCTGCAGCCCCTTCCCCAGCCTGCGATGAAGGCTGGGCTCAGGGGTGACGAGAGGAGGTGGTCCCCGGCTGTCTCACTGTTGCGGCCGCCACTCCAGACCCCTCCTCCTCCAGCTGTCATGGATCCTGGGCCAGGGGATGCCGCACGGACCCGAAGTGGGGCTTTGGGCGGTGGTGGGCCAGTCCAGTGGTGAAGCGTGTTTCTGTCCAGCTCAGAACCTGCAGCCGGTCCGGTCCCAGAAAAGTTTCTCTCAGGCGTAGTTGCCAAAATTAGCGTCTGGCACTGCTGGGCTAGCGGTGGGCGCCTCATCCCAGCCTTGGAAATCCTTGCCCAGTACCGGGAAGTTCTAAACAGAAAAGAATACAAGGCCCCTTGAGCGCAAGTGGATTTCCCCTCTTGCAGCAACAGGTGTCATCTAAACCAAACAGTGTCCACGTGTGCGCAGTTGCTGGCGTTCTGCAGTAAGGCGTGGGGATTGGGAAGGAGCACAGGCAGCCGCCTTGAGACCCAGAGGCAGCTGGGAAGAGGCCTGGGGCTAGAAGCCTTTCTGGTTTGCCATAAATTCTGCCCTTCTTGTCCCGGGACCTTTCTCAGCCAAGGCTCTAAGACTTTTCCGAGGGAGATGTATTTGGAACGGATCCTAGCTTTTCTCCTCTGTGTGCCTCAGTTTCTTTGTCTGTAAAATGGAGATGATGACCTCTGCCTCGTGGGTTTGAGGTGGAGATAAACCTTCCAAAGAGATTTGTAAACTGTTGATCTCCTTACAGGAAGTGCTGTGGTCGTCTGCGACCAGGGTGTGGGTGGGAGGACCTTTGGCCTCTGGAAAACTCAGCGGCTGTCTTCCACGCCCATGTTCCTGCTGCGCCCAGTGCAGAGGGTGGCCCCAGCTTGGGACTGTGGGATCCTGCAGCCTTCGCCCCCTCCCAGCCGCCTGCTCAGTCCTGCTGCTGCCTGCCGGCTTTCTGGTCCCTGCGGTGGATCTGGGGCCTCCCTGATCTTCACACTTGGTAGCTTGGCTTCTAGCTCTAGTGGTAGTTGCAACTGCCTGAACTTTTTGCCTGATGGTGGAGAATCAATAGTCCTTTCTGGTTCCCTTTAAAGCCTTTCCTAATTCAGAGAAAGTGTCTACCCTCCCCAGAACCCATCAGCCTGAGCTGGGGAGGGCTGTTTTCTCCTTGGTTTGGTGGCCAAGTGGCCTCTGCAGGCGTGTTGAGGTGGGGGCTGGGGTGGGAACCATACCCCTGGAGCTGGGGCAGGGGAGCAGTGCAGCATATTTTTCCTTTATTTACCATCCTGGGTCTGTAGGTTCAGGGCAGGACTGGGTTTGGAGGGATATTTTGTTACTGATTAGCAATCTATGGCTACAACTCGGGTTTCTCTTTGTAACACTGTACCCACCCCCACCTCCCACTACGGGCTGCTTCAGGCCAGTGTGACTAGCGCAAAGTCTGGTGGTTTAATTTGTTGGGGCTGTTTAGCGCGCCTCAGCCTCTTTGACCTCGCTGTCCTTTTGAAGGGTCAGTTTTCTGGGCCTCAGTTTCCCCAAGTACAGTACAAAGGAGCAAATTGCTGCAGTCTCATGGCTGGAAAATGAAATGTGTCTGGTTTTTAGCTGCGTCATCAATGACACTTGGCAAGAGTGCCTCTCTGCAGGACGCTGGGGGGCCGGAGTGTTCAGAGCCTACTTGCAGGAAAGGCTCTGTCATGTTTTGGGCCAGGAGATGCACCTGATCTGGCTCAGCCTGGCTCAGTGTGTCAGCTGCGAGAGTGAATAATGCAGGAGTGGAGGACTAGGCTAGACCGAGTTTTCCACCCCACTGGGGGCCGGTGGGGGCTTGAAGTATAGGGTTTTCCACAGAACCCATCCTCTCCCAAGTCCACTTAGCACAGGACTGCTGCAAATGTGGCAGCAAACTTTGCTTTGGGGTAAAATGAAAATTCAGCATTATTATTACAAATTTCAGTTACAGATGGAATTATTCTTATGTAGTTTTGTTTCTTAAAGCCACGTGTGGCCTTGAGAGGTTGTCCCACTAATATAAATAGAATGCTTGGAAACCAGGAAAGGTCCTTCTCTTGGAAACTGAGCTTTTCCTTTTTTCCCTTTTTTCGAGCTAGGGTGTCACTCTATCACCCAGGCTGGAGTACAGTGGCACACTCATGGCTCACTACAGCCTCAACCTCCCAGGCTTAAGTGATCCTCCCAGCTCAGCCTCCCGAGTAGCTGTGATTAGAGGCATGAGCCATGTTGCCTAGTGAAAGTGGGCTTTTCTATTCTGGGACTTGTAGCTTTAAGTTGAGCAAAGATTGCTCCTGAGCTGAGGGAGATAATGGCTCTGTGTCTGGGTGGTGTCTAAAGTGGGGTCAGACACCAGGCTTGCGCCTTATATGCTTGGTCCTAGCTCCTCCTCGAAGGAATGCTGGGGAAGCAGTATTGTCCCCATTTTACAAGCAAGCAAGGCTTAGAGGGCTTCCTAGCCTTGCCTGGGAAGGCAGCTGACTGGAAGTGTCTGTCCTGGGTGGGTTTGCTGCCAGGATCATCTCCTGTTCAGGGCATGGGTCTAAACCTGTTGTGCTTTAGCCTGTTGTCATGTTTGCTGTTACTGTTAATCAGGGGACACTGGTGACTCCCTATTCTTGATTCCTGACCCAGGTTTGCCCTCTTTCTCCCATCCTGGGAAGTGTCACTTCCTTATCGGTGGCCACTGAGCAGATGGCTGATAACCCCATTACCCAGAGGCCAAGGCTGACTTGAGTCTGAATCTCAGCTCCTCCGTGTATATTGGGCAAGTTATTACCTGCCCAAGCCCCACTCTGCACCTCTTCTGTAAGTTGGACAGAACCCACAGTGCCCCATTATGCACACAGGGTTGAGTGCGGTCAGGATCTACACACAGTAGGTTTCGCCTGCGGTAGAGTCCTTGGGGGTTCTCCCAACAGACCTTGGTTTCCTCTTCAAAACTGCTGGCTGTTTAGACAGCTCACCTGAATTTTGCATCTGAGCCCCTTGTGTGGCCACATCTGCTGATGAGCTAGCAAGGACAGTGGCCCTGCCGTCCTTTCTGGGGAGCTGGTGGCAGTTGCAGCCCTGCTGGGTGC
The DNA here is from genome assembly GCA_963573385.1 of Cacajao melanocephalus. Taxonomy (NCBI): domain Eukaryota; kingdom Metazoa; phylum Chordata; class Mammalia; order Primates; family Pitheciidae; genus Cacajao; species Cacajao melanocephalus. Next base: position 47,436 of record CAUYLG010031398.1, on the reverse strand, counting down.
CCTGGGAGGACTCCAGTGGCTGAGGTGGGAGGTGGCCCATCTGTATGCAAGGCAGCCCTGGCTGAGGCTGGCCTGGCAGGCCTGGGTATGCACATGCAAATAGGCTTTTCTCCTTGGCTGGGTTTTTTTTTGAGACAGGGTCTCACTTGTCACCCACACTAGAGTGCAGTGACACCATCATGGTTCACTGCAGCCTCAACCTCTTGAGCTCCAGTAATCCTCTTGCCTCAGCTTCCTGAAGCTACTGGGATGACAGGCATGTGCTACCATGCCCAGCTAATTTTTGTATTTTTTGCAGAGACAGGGTCTCACTATGTTGCCCAAGTTGGTCTCGAACACCTGAGCTCAAGCGCCTCTCCTGCCTGGGCCTCTCAAAGTGCTGACATTATAGACGTGAGCCGCTGCACCTGGCCTTGGCTACCTTTGATAGAGGTCTGGTCGGGGCTGACTGGACTTGGGACTGGGGTGTGCTGTGCTCTAATCCAGAGTGCCACACTGAGGCAGGTGAACCCCAGACACCAGAAAGTCGGATTCTCCTTCATGAACTGATAGGATTTTCAAACCAAACAAATTTCAGTTATTTTTCCACCTGCGCCTCCCCTGTCCCGTGTGCCCACCACAGGCATCAAGCCCCCCTCCCCGCCCATCCCCAGGCTATTCCTCCCTCCCCTGCTTACCTCCCCTCCACGGCCCACTCCCCTTCAGCAGCACAGAGGAACCAGAACTTCTACCAAGCCTGTGGATGAGCCCCATTTACTTTTTAAAGTTTGGGCTAAAGTTTTGAGCTTCTCAAAATGGGACACGTTTGTTCTCTTGCTGTTGTTTTTGTTGGTTTAAGAGGGAGGATGGAACGGGGTGGTCTGGGCCTTTAAAAAAAGACAGAGCATGCTGACTCTGAATAGGTCTTTTCTGTGCAGCAGCTTCACTAATAAGGCCGCTTTTCCTAAACCCAGCCAGGCTCAGGAGCAAAGGTCAGCGAAGACAATGGGGTGGGTTAGGTAAGCCTTTCCCCCTCCTTCCCCAGCCTGTCCCAAGGGATCCATCAATGGTCTTAGGATGCTGGGCCTCAAAAAGGAGGGCTGGCCTTGAGAGACTCCTAAGGCAGATGACCCAGGGGTGGGTGAGCTGTGCCGAGCGCTTTGCAGTTTGCCACAAAGAGCGTCCCAGTCTCAACTCCATTCTGTTCAGAGCTTCCAAATGGTCCCAGGAGGGAGACCTCAGCATCTATGTATCTTAGGTGGGGAAACCGGGGCTTGGAGTGGTGGTGCTGTGACTTGCTCTGGGTCCTGTGGGGCCGGAGTGGGGCCTGGGTTGCATCTTGGGTCCCTGTGTCAGAGTTCTGAGTCTGTGGCCCTGTGCCCACTGCCCAGGGAGTTCCAGGGGAGTGGTGACCTCTGCCACAGAGACAGGGCACCTCCTCCCAGGACGCCAGGCCCTGGGCTTCATTCCTGCTTCCCTGTGTCGTGGCATGAAGGAGGGGTGAAGGTGGTGCGGCACAGGCCACCTTCCCTGCGAGGGCTGTGCCTCCTCACCTCACTTCTCTGCCTGAGGCTGGCTTCCCACCGCAGTGGTCGCCCTACCAGCCCTCCTGCTCAGACCCGGCCTCCGAGTTCCCAGACCAGCATGTGATACACAAGGAAATCAGCGATTGCTCTTAATCCGTTTTCCACCCGTGGGGATTTTCCAGTCCGTGCTCATGGCCTTCATTTGTGCAGAGAATTGGAAGTCTGTTAGGGAAGTTCCTGAGCCTCCACGGGCCTCTGCTTTCTCATCTGCAAAGTGGGAAAATGTTACCAGCCTTTGTGTTGAGGGAGGAGGGTGTGTAGTGAATGATACGTGTAGCCTGTGTAGTGTGGCAGCTTCTGATGTGTGAAGCCCCTTTCTCCCCCTGCCGCACTCGGCACTGGGCATGCTGGGGGCAGTGTGGCCCTCTGGTTAGTGCTCTGGCTCCAGGGTCAGAGAGCCCTGGCTGAATCTTGGCCTTGCCACCTGCTTTATGACCGTGGCAGCTTACGGAACCTCTAAGCCTCAGTTATTCATCTGTATCCTGAGGCTAACAAGGCCTTGATCCTAGAACTCGCCCTTGAAGGATGGGCTCCATGTCCTTTCATTGTGTCCTGGCCTCTGCGGAGCTGCCTCCCCTGGGTGGGGGTGGGGGATCCACTGACACACGCTTGTGCCCAGTCTAGGGTCAGAGCCAGTTGAGTCCTGGTCTAGTTGAGGGAGCTGGCATTCCAGGCAGGAGTAAGAACGGCTAAAGTCTGAAAGTGAGGTCTGGAGCGTGGCATTGAGAACCTGGGGCCTGCAAGGTGGACCCAGGATGCATGTGGGGAGATAACCCTTAGGGGGCTAGTGCTGTGTGCAGCCTCACAAGGCAGACCCCAAAGTCTCAGCTTTTCAGACGTCAGTGTCCACATGCAGGAGTGGCCCCCGTGGACTGTGTTGCCTCCCAGGCTGAGGAGCGCTGTGGCAGGGGAGGGTGTGTGGACACTCAGAAGGGGCACTCCTGAATCCACTGAGGGTGGGGCTTGTGGACACCCCAGACAGCTCTGGGAATCTGGTTGAGAATTGTCGGAGGCAGGAGGGCAGGGCTGGGTTGTCAGCCAGGCAGGAAGCGGGACTTGACCTCACAGTCAAGTGAGGTAATTTGCTCTTCAGGAGGAAGGGAAGCGGCAGCTGGCTTCACTGAGCACTGACTGCCTCTGAGTTCGGACTGCCCCCCCGCACAGTGATGCCTCGAGTCTGGCTTGGAGGCTGGTGGTTCTGGGGCCTCACTCTGTTGACTGTTGTGGTGTGGGCTGGGTTGGGCTGGGGGTAGCAGGGGGCAGAAGCCGAGGGCCTCTGTCGGGAGGAGGGTCCTGGCCAGGAGAGTGGCCACAGGACAGAACCTTCTCCGTAGGTTCCAGACCTGGCGAGCCTGCTCTAAAGTCCTGCTCCCAGCTGCTGCCTTCTCATGACCTCTGACCTCTAGGGCAGGTGTCCTGAGCACTTGGCCAGGGCTCAGGCAGGACAGCGTCTGTGGGAGATGCTGGTGTTCCCAGGTGGCCGCTGTGCGGTCCTACCCTCCATCCCCAGCACTGACGCTGCCCCCTCTGCCCCCCTGCTCCCACCCCTACCACTAGGGTGGCCAGGATGAGTGTCGGATCCAGGCAGGGACCGCTCTGGGGTTCCAAATTCTCATCTCCCTGCTACGTGATAGCGAGAGACCCTAGTGGCATCCCCAAAGGCTTGGGGACAGAGGAAGAAACTTGTCTGCTGAAGGGACTCGATGCTTCTTTGATCATAAGATGTCAGGAATGTCCCCCCCCCCTTAAACAAGCACCCAGGATTGGTTACTCACATATCCCCTGTCCCCCCACACAGAGGGTTCTGGGCAGGCCTGGAGCTGGGTCACCTGGGGATGGGTGCCTGGTCTTCAGCAGCTCACCGCTGACCTTCAGCTCTCCGGGGAGCAGGGCAGAATGAAGACCAGGATTGTATTGATTGCCTGTGCGTGCTTGGGTTTGCCTTATGTATGCTGTTCAAACAGAGGTGTGGAGCATCGTTTAACGTGGATGGCCCTTGGGAGGAAGTGAGGGTCTGATTCCCTTTCCTTCTTCCTGATTCCTCAACGGCAGAGATATTCTGCCATTTCCTTAATTCAAAGCTGGGCATTTTCCCTTCGCGGTTGTAATGTGGGGCGTGTCTCAGAGCCCAAGTGCATGTTTGCTGTCGAGTCTTCCCCTCTCTGCCCTGGAAAAGCTCTTGAGTAGACTGTGTATCTGCGGCTGATGGTATCTGAGGGTTGATACCATCTCTCCATGCCTGGGAGAGCCGGAAACCCCTGAGCAAACAGCACGTAGTCCTAAGGCACTAAGAGACTTGAGAAAGACAGTGATCCGCCCAGGGCCAGCCACATGGGTGCCGGAGCCCTCCTTGCCCGCCTGGGTCCCTCTGCCATTACTGTCTGTCCATCTGGGAGTTTATTAGCCTGGGGCTCTGGTCCTCTTGACTCCCAGCCTTGGCACAGAGTGGCAGGTTCTAAGTCTTTGGGATAGAACCAAATGTGTGCCTGGCACTATGCTGAGAACAGCTGGGTTTTTTCTCACTCGTCTCCCGTAACAGTTGCTAGTTCCACTGGAGTCCCCATTTCAGCTAAGGAACAAGCCCAGGGTGGTGAGGCAAGTCACAGCAGGGACGGGATGGGGCTGGGCCGGGCCAGGGGCTCTAGTCTAGCTAACCCAGGAACCTGTGCCAGCTGGTGTGTCCCGGTTCCCCTGCCCTGTTGGGGTGATTATACATCATGCCCCTTTCTCTCCAGGAAGTGCCCAGGATGGGCTCTTAACCTCTTCAGGTGTGCCAGGAGCTCGGAGGAGGGGTGGCTGAATTGGGAGTTGAGGTGGGCCTTGAAGATGGAGTTAGTAAAAGCAGAAGAGAGGTGAGAAGAGAGACAAGGCTTCACAGAAAGAACAGCTGAGCCAGGCAGATCACCTGAGGCCAGGAGTTCAAGACCAGCCTGGCCAACATAGCAAAACACCGTCTCTACTAAAAATAGAGAAATTAGCCGGGTGTGGTGGCATGTGCCTGTAATCCCAGCTACTCCGGAGGCTGAGGCAGGAGAATCGCTTGAACTCGGGAGGCAGAGGTTACAGTCAGCCATCGTGCCACTGCACTCCAGGCTGGGCCACAGAGCAAGACTCGTCTCAAAATAAAACAAAACAGTCGACGAAAAGCATGCAGTGGGCATTTGCCTGCACCTTGGGTTCAGCCGGGGTGATGGATGAGTGGGGACTCAGGACAGGGGTTGGGGCGGTGAGCAGGGCCAGGGCAGGTGAGGTCTCAGAAACCCCTCCCACTGTCCCTGAAGTCCCTGGGTTGGGCTTTCCTTCAGGGTGTGGGCAGTTCTGGCTCTAACCTTTTCTGACGGACTTTTCCAAGGAGACCCAGAGTTACCTGTTAGAAGTCCTGTTAGAAACTGTAACATTTAAATAGCCTGTCTCTATCTTTGTTTCCCTTGCTCCCTACCTGATAAATATGCAGACATGCCACCTGCTGGGCCCCAGTGGCCTTGTCAGCTGACATGCTCCCTGCTGGGGGTCTTGGGAGATTACCACTGTTCTGTGGATTGGACAATCCAGACAGAACCAGCGGCTTCAGCCCACTTGAGACCCAACCATGTGTAAGTCCATTCCTCTCCCTGGGCCCTCATTTTCCCAGCTATCTGTAAAATGGGAAGCTTGGATGGGCTGAGGCCAAGGAAGGGGTGGCCTCCCCTGCCCATCCTGCCTCCTATTGGTCACTCTGTGGTCCCATGAGCCAGCTCTTTTATATTCCTGGGGATTCTCTTCCTATACCCTACAGCCCTGGTTTTGTCCCCTGCCTGGTGGTTGGTCCTTGCCTTGCGGCAGGTGGGGATGGTGTGGCTGCCTGTGACCACATGGGTACCACTGTGGGGCCTAGAGATGGTGACCCGCTTAAGCGCTGTTTGAGACTGAGACCCCTGCCCAGGCTACCTCCCCTCCTGCAGGGCCCCAGTGGAAGTACCCCCTCCCCTCTCTGATTGCCTCTGCTTAAAGGACTCAGTACTGGGTTTAGTGCAAGAGGAGAGCGTTGAGCTTTGATTCCTGGTGCAGGTTTGCTGGGGACAAGGCTGCTTGTTCCTGGACTCGAGGTTCCTCCACTTGCTGTCCTGTCTCTCTCCCTGCCCAGAATGTTGTTGTGATGCCCAGTCAGTGTTGGAGTGAAGCGTCCTGGAGGCACTGACCAGGTGCCAGTCAGTGGTTGGCCCACTTTGGCTGCCTGCCTTTCTTTTCTCGTTTTTGTACTTGGCACCAAGTTGAATAAGCTACTTCCACCCCCTCCAGCAAAATCAGACCTCCCCAGGAGGGTGGTGATGTGTGCAACCCCACCTTCCCCATTTCCCCAGAATAATTACTAAAATCTATAGCTTTTGGCTTTTCCCAGTGGTTCCTAACTGTGGCTGGATATTAGCTGTCACTCGGGGAACTTTAAAAAATACCAGTGCCCATGCCCAGCCCCAGAGATGGGCACAGTTGGTCCTGGTGTCGTTGGAGGCTGTGAAGGCTCTGGGGGTCCTGCCGGGTGGCCAGAGCCAGGATCCCGGAGAGCAGCCACGGGCCCTGCCAGCAGGCCAGCCAGGGGCGAGGATGCGCCCACACTGGGCACCACAGAGCCTGCTGGCCAGGGTTGGGAGGCCGGTGTCAGTTCATGTTAGCAGTGAGGGGTAAACAGGCCTGCCTGTGTTGCCCCCTCGCTGACCTGTGCTGCATGGATGCTGGGGAAATGGCTTTGGCAAGGCTGTGGAATGCCACTTTGGGCCCTGGATGCACCCGGTTTGCACTCCTACCTCCCCACCCCAGGAGCTCGAATCAACTGCCAGCCATCCCCATGGAGGTGGCTGCCTTCGCCACCCCCTTTGGCAGGGCTGGGCAGGTGAGGTGGAGGCCTTTTTAGGCTGTTTTGAAGGGGACAGATGCAGACAGGGCCGGTGGCACCAAAACGGCAGCTATGGAGAAGAGTCGACCCATTTCCAAAAATAGAGCATCCATTGTCAAGGGAGGCATCTCTTTGTCTTTCCAAATCTGTCTTTCCGTTGGCTCCCAGGTTGTAAGGCAAGAAGGAGGCCCGCTCTTGTCTAGGAATCAGAGGCTCCCTTGAGCGCAGTGCTCCCCTGCCCGCCACAAGGGCCTGATTGTGTGGGGCCCTGAATGCGCCCGCCTGTCCCCACGTGCAGCACTGGCCCGGCTCCCTAATGAGCCCGCTCTGGGAGTGGCTCTTTGTGGCAGGTTCCGGCCACACTGCCTGCGCCAAGGCTCTGTTTCCCGGCTGCTTAATATCTCTCAGTGGCCGCTGGGACATTGGGACGCTCCCCCTGCCCACCCACCCACCCTTTCCCCAGAAAATGAAGAAGCGAGTTTCTCCCTCTTTCAGCGCCTCTGTCCTGGCTGGCAGGGGAAGGCTCCCCTCTTCTCCCCATGCCTTGGCCCAGCCCCTCCTGTGGGACGTCCCCCGCCATTGTCTCCTTTCTCTTGTTCCTTTTGGGTCTGTCCTCTGGCTCCTTCCCCGCAAACAGGCTCACGTTTCCTGGACCAAAGCAACACAGACCCCCTCCCGTCTACTGCTGTGCCCCTCCGCCTTCCCCCTTCACCAGCAGACAAACCCTAGAGACTGAGGCCACCTCCTTCCCTGTGTTTGCTCCTTGGCCTGGGCAGTCCCAAACCCTGGGAATGGTGGCTGTGGCTGTGCCCCGCAGCCTCTTCTCATCCTGACTTCCTGGTGGCATTGGGTGTCCCCCTGGCTTGTCTTCTAGAAGAGGGTGGTGCTGGTCACCTAGGACCTTCCTGAGCAACTTCCAGCACTCTCTCCAGCCCCTCTGGCCCTGGAGAAAACATGGCCTGGGGCCAGGCTGAGCCAAGTATCTCCTTGGCCTTGAGGCTCAGGTGTCCAGATTGCTACTGGTCACTACGCTGTTCACCTTGTGTCTTCTGGGTTTGGACCCCTTCCTCTCTCCCCTGCACTCGTCTGCTCCCCTGCCTAACCCACGATGCCTCCAAGTCAAGGTTTCCTGGCTCGAAGCCTGAGTGCCGTCCACTAGCCACGTGTGGCTGCTTCAATTCACTTTCGTTATAATTAAGTGACATGCAGCTGCACCAACCACCCTGCCTTCGCACAGGCTGGTACCCTGCTGACAGAGAGACAAGGAAAATTCCATCATTGAGAGAATTCTGCTGGGCAGCGCTGGTCTAGACGATTCTTCCCTGGGCTGTGCGACTCCTACTTGTCCACAGAAAGAAACCTGACACCTGGTCGGGCTCAGTGGCTCATGCCTGTCATCTGAGCACTCTGGGAGGCTGAGGCAGGTGCATCACCTGAGGTCAGGAGTTCGAGACCAGCCTGGATAACATGGTGAAACTCTACTAAAAACACAAAATTAGCTGGGTGTGGTGATGCATGCCTGTAATCCCAGCTACTTGGGAGGCTGAAGCAGGAGAATCGCTTGAATCTGGGAGGCAGAGGTTGCCATGAGCTGATATTGTGCCATTGCACTCCAGCCTGGGCAACAAGAGCAAAACTCTATCTCAAAAAAGAAAAGAAACCTGACCGTTGAGCATGGAGTCAGGGCTTCCTGCCACCTCCCCACAAGCTGCAGTGCTTTACCACCCTGTCCCTGGAGTTGTGGCCCCAGGACCACTCGCTGCACAGAAGGCACACGGCAGGCCCTCAGGGGACTGCCCCGTCCTGCCTCCTGCATGGACTGAAATCCTGCCCTTCCTCTGAGGTGCAGGGCAGCCTTCGGAGGTGGCTGGGCTACCGGATGTGGGAGCTGCAGCCCTCTACACTCAGCATCCGTAGGAGCTGTGGGAGCCTCTGCAGCCCCAGGCCAGGCTCTTGGAGGATGCCCTGCGGCCGTGGGTGCCAGGCCTGCCCACACAGGAGAGGCTGGTAGCCTTGAGTGGACACATGTGGGGGTCCATGTGTCTGGGCAGGAAACCTAAGCCCAGAGAGGGCTGCACAGCTCCAGGGGTCTCCCCGGCAGAGCCCAGGCAACTGTTCCCAGCCACCAGCGCCTTGTTCTCGAAATGAGGCCACAAAGCTTCAGGATCAGAAAACAAAGAGCGTGGCTTTTAAACTGGTGGGGTGGTGGCAGATTGGCCACCGGCCAGTGAGGCACCCCCTCCCTCCCAGGGAGGCTGCAGACTGCCCTGGCCTTGTCATTAGGGCTTTGAGCATCCTCCCCTCCTGCCCTCTGTGCTGCTGTCTACCCTTGGCAGCGTCTGTGGCAGGCAGGCACCTCTTGGGGTTAAATGAGCTGCGTGTCCAGCTGCCGGCCATTACTCTGGCTGTCCCTGGCGGATGAGGCCATTAGTACTGCAGCTGAGGCTCTCGCTCTGGGCTTGGCCCCTGCTCACTGCAGTTTCGTGGTGCTCTCCTGTTGTGACCTGCCGAGCCTCTGGTATGTTGAGGGGCGTCAGGGTGACATCAGTGTGATCACAGCAACAGCGCACACAGGCTGGACCTGAGTCACGCTGACCCCAGCCCAGCTCGCAGCCTGTCCCCAGCCCAGCTCCCAGCCTGTCCCCTGCTAGGACTTTGCTGGCACACTGGCTTCATCTGTAAACAGAGGCTTCCCTGACCTTGTGGATTGGGAAGGTCACATGAAAGCCCCTTCTATTTTTTTTCTTTTTCTTTTTTAAGCCACTAGACCACCAGGAAGAAAGACCTTTCTAAGCTGCCTTTATCTGGAAATGCAATGGCAGTGTTGACGGTGGGGGGAGCCGTGGCAGGCAAGGGGATCTCTGATGTCAATGGCCCTGGAGGCCCCGGTACCCCAGACCACCATCAGTCTTCCATTCTTCTCCTGCTGCCCCTCTTTTGCTGAGCTGTCCCCATCGGCCAGGGGTTTCTGGTGAGCCTACCGCCTCTGCCTGCTGCAGCCTCTGCCCTGCCCCATTCTTTCTGCTGACAGATTGGATGGAGCAGTGCAGGGAGTGTGGTCAGGAGGCCCCCGGGATGCTGCCTGCCCTCCTGCAGGTGCCCTCAACCTGGAGAGTGGTCCCCAAGCCTGGGAGTTTGGAGGATCCCAAGAGGGGTCAGGAGGCCCTCGGGAAGCTCCTTACTCTTTGCTGGCTTCCCCACCCCAGGGCTGCTCTGATCTGCGTAGCCTCTAATCCCTCTCCACTGAGTTAAAAGCTTGTCCCCCGTGAGTGCTGGTCTGGTGTGGGCAATGTGATCCGCTCTGCAGTGTGTGGCGCTGAAATGTTGTGGGAATCGTCGATGAAAAGACGCCTTGTTTTGGTGCAACCCAAACTCTGAGCAGGAGGGAGGCAGCGGGAGAGCAGCCGTCCCTGGGGTCTGCCTTCCTGCCTGCAGCAAATGCACAAATGCGCAAATGTGGCTGTAGTGGAGGGGTCCCTTGGGCTCTCAGAACCCCTGGGCGCAGGCAGGGGTGTAGGCAGTGGCGTGATCCTCCTGGCTGTGGCTTCATTTTGGGGGTCATGACGAGGTAGATACCTGAGCCAGCTCAGGGCTGCCCATGGCCCCATAACAGCCCCTGCTGCCTCTGAGCAGCCTGCCCTCCTCCCTGCACTGGTCACATGGGCAGTGGCCTCTGCAACCCATCAGCCGGTGCATCCTCAGTGGGCTCCTTAACTGGGACCCCTGAACCCCCAAAATGACTGTGCACTCATGCATTTTTCCTAGATTAGGGACCTCAGCTTTAATCAAAGCCCAAAGCGGTTCATGACTCAGGAAAGATGAAGAATCCAGGTAAGGGGGTTGGTGAGGCTCCTGCCTGAAGCCTTTAAAAAGTAAAAATAGATCAGCTGAATGCACGTTCATGGTCAGGAAACTCCACACAGAACACAAAGGCATAGAGTTGAGTAAAATCCGACAGTGTTCCTCGGGTGCCGGGTACCCTGGGCACCCTGCCGTCCTGGCGGCGTCTGTTGTCCGGCAGCTCCAGACTGTGGCTCTGTGCTCACTCCTAGCCACTGTGCTTCTCCTCAGCACTCACTCTGTTGACACTGCTTGGGCCTCTTTCCTGAAGCGGTTTTTGTTTATACGAGGGCTTTAGGGTTGGGTGGATGTTCTCATGCAAACATCTGCTTCCTGGACTTCTTCCTCCTGATTATTTTCCTTCCACCTCTGTCTCTGACCAGTCTTCCTAGGCCTCAGTTTACCTATCTGTGAGGTGAAGCGGTTGGATCAGACCCATGGTGCTGGGAGACCCTGGAGGAACTTGGGAAAGTTCTAGGAGCCCAGGCCATCCTTTTTGTCAGCCTGGCCTGGGTCTGCTCCTAGCCTGGCCTCTTTTCTCCCGCTAGTGGCACCCATACTTTTGTGGGTTTTTGTGGATATTCCTGCTGCTTGGGGCTGTAAAGACCCACAGCGCACCGGTCTCTCACTTCAGGACCTCTCTTTGCAAGCGCTTAGCTGGGTGGGGGAATGACCTGACCCCCAGGCCAGAAAGGGCAGCCGAGGGAACCTTTGCCACCGCCTATGCCATGCTTCCCTTCCCCACTTCGCCCCCTCAGGCCTCCTGGGGCAGCGCCATTGCCAGCAGGAACAGAATAAAAATGGGAAAATCTCATTTTCTTTTGAATTGCACCCTTGATCTTCCTACTCCCACACCAGGCCTCTGGTGACTTTTGGATGGGTCCATGGGCTCCCCCTCCCTTTTCTCTGGCTAAGTATACAGGTGTTGACTGGCATTGGCCTCTGGAAATGGCAGGCTTGGGAGCACCCGGGTCGGGGGCTTGGGGTGAGGAGAAGGTGGTCGTACACAGGACTGACCGGCCTGGTTGAAGAGCCACCCTGGGTGGGTGTCCTCACCGATGTTTGACTCAGAAAGGTGCTGGTGTACCCCCATGCCAGCTGCATCCCAAGCGGGGTGAACTCGGCATTCCTTTGTGGTGGGAAAGGCTGCCCCGAGGGGGACTGTCGTGTTCTGCTGAGATGCCCGTCTCCCCAGTCTGCCCTACCCATCCCTTGTTGGTTTGCTGATTGGCAGCTGGAGGAAGTGGGGATGACAGACCCAATGGGGCATCCAGCCCAGGAGACCTGTGCAGGCCTGGGGTCGGGGGAAGGGGACTCTGGTCAGTGGTGGCAGGCACAGGCCAAGCTGGGAAGGCTGAGGGGAGACCGGAGGGCGCTGGACTGGGGCTTGCCACATTCTCCACGAGGACAGGGATGCGGAAGCCGGCCAGGAGGACAGCGTGGCTCTGTTACTTACGTAGCAGACATTTCTGTGACCGGCTGTGATGTGGGGGCTCCAGGCTAGAGTAACCCCCTGCCTGCTGCACTATCTTACTCAGTGCCCAGGGATAAGCCTGTGGGAGAGGTAGAGCCAGCCCCCCGCAGCGTGGGGACTCAGAGGTCCTCAGGCACACGCTGTGCGGGGTTCTGCTCCAGGGTCCCTGCTTGGCCGGCCTTCCTCCTGAGACGTGTGGCTGTCCTCAGTCCTCAGGGGCTCGGGCCTCTCCCCCACGCCAGGCCCATGGCCTTTCCCAGTTGGAAACAATGCGTGAGGCAGGGTGACCCAGAAGTGAGTGGGTGACTGACCTTGCCAAGGGGCTGTGAGGGACGGGCTAGCTGGGGGCCTTGGAAGGTCTTTGTGCCCTGAGAGGCAGACCCTTGGCTTAGAGCTCTCTGGGGCTATCCCATGGGGGATGGAATAAACCCATGTACACAGTTCTCAGCTTTTCTTTTCTTTCTAAACAAAATCTCCCCCAGAGGCCTTAAATGAGACTGAGTTCTGACTAGTAACTGCAGGCACTGAGTTGTTTTTTGGTCGGGAGGCTCTGAGGGCTTTAGCAGATGGTTAATTGCCCTGCGAGGATGCTGGGGAAGGCCTTGGAGGGATAGGCCGCAGTGACTTGTGCTGCTCTCAACCTGAGGTTCTCCTGAGGCAGGGGCAGCCTGGGGTCACGTGTCAGCACCCAGCTTCTCTCTCCGAGATTTGATCCTTTTAATGCCCCAGGGTGGCGTGAGACCTCTGGCAGGCCCTGGGTGGTAGGAGGTTGGGAGGAAGAGGGAGGGCTCCTTGCAGAACTGCTCAGAACCTCAGGATGGGGGATGGTCCTTAAGGGGCCGGGGAGCCTGGCTCTGACCTTGGCCATTGCTCTGTTGGGGTGTCCCTTCCACTGTCACCCCCAGAAGCAAGTAGGCCCCGGGTAGGAGGGCAGAGGCCCTCTGTGAGCGCGGGAGTGCCACCTGTGGCTGTGGGCTTGGCTGTGGTGCCCCAGCCCTGAGGCTGCCTGGCAGGATTTGGGGCGTGCCATAGGTAGGGGTTCCGGCAGGGGGGCCTTGATGGACAGTGGCAGGCATAGGGTAGGAGGGGTGGCCGGTGGAGCAGAGGGGCTGGCTGGGGGTCCCCGCTGACACATTGCTGCTGTCCACATCTCCAGTGGCTCAGTCAGGAAGAGGCTCAGTCAGGAAGAGGCTCATGTGTGACAGTGATGAGTTGGCATCTGGAAATGATGCCTCATTAAAGAGGCTTCTTTCTAAAAATGGATGCGTTTATCATGAAAGGGCTTCAGGAGGAGGAACCCTCAGGGCTGCCTGAGTGTGGGAAACGTGTGGATGGGAAGCAGAGCCCCCGAGTCTATGGCATGTCACATGTACCTCATCCATGCCCCCACTCTAGCATATTCTAGTGAGTTCCCTAGTGTGGTGCTCAGACAAGTGTCCCTCACCCTGTGCCTCAGTTTCCCGCCTGGGTAGGTAGAGGTTTTGGTGATTCAGCTCCTCAGACCTTTTCCACTCCAGGCTGGGCCATCTTCTTCAGCAGTGCTGCCACATGTGAGGGGTGTTTGTGGCAGAGGGGACTGTGCCTCTGGTGCCTGCTGATGGTCACGTCGCCACCACCCAGGCTACGCCTTGCTTGCCGGTGCTTGGGAGACAGATGGGGCCTGGAGTTGGCCCTTCTGTGTGTATGGAGGGGCAGGGGCGGAGTCCTCTGTGGGAGCCGTCACTTCCCATGGGAGGGCCGAACAGGTGTGGTATGGAGGCAGTTCTTCTTTTTGGGGGTGGAGGGGACGGGTCTTGCTCTGTGGCCCAGGCTGGAGTGCAGTTGCCCAGTCTGCACCCAGTGTCCCCTCACTGCTAAATAATCCATTGCTCGTGGTGGAAATGCTTGGAAGATACTGTAATGTTCAAAATCACGATGTAAAAATCATCTCTAATCCTACCCTCACAAGAAGTTGCAAAAGGAAGTCAGGCACGGTTATGCGTGCCTGTAGTCCCAGCCACTTGGGAGGCTAAGACAGGAGGATTGCTTGAGCCCAGGAGTTGGAGGCCAGCCTAAGCAACATAGTGATCCTCGCTTCTCTACAAAGAAGAAAAAGAAAGTTGTAAAAGTAGTACAAAGGGCTCCTGTATACCATTCCCCCAGGTTCCCCCAGGGGTGACATCTCAAGTAAAGAGTGCATTCTCCAAGCCAAGACCATGATGGTGGCGCAGCACAGCAGGCTGGACTGCAGACCTGAGCTCAGATTGTACCTGCCTTTTACGTGCACTCATTTCTCTGTGTGTGCAGCATTTTATGAGATCTTATCGCATGTGTATGTTAGTTATACACACTTTTTTTTTTGAGACAGTTTCACTCTTGTTGTCCAGGCTGGAGTGCCATGGTACGATCTTGGCTCACGGCAACCTCTGCCTCCTGGTTTCAAGCAATTCTCCTGCCTCAGTCTCCCAAGTAGCTGGGATTACAGGCACGCACCACCACGGCCAGCTAATTTTTTTTGTATTTAGTAGAGGGGAGGTTTCACTGCGTTAGTCAGGCTGGTCGTGGATTCCTGACCTCAGGCAATCCACTTGGCTTGGCCTCCCAAAGTGCTAGGATTTCAGGTGTGTGCCACCATGCCTGGCCAGTTATACACACTTTTAAAAATAAACTTTGTTTTTTGAGAGCAGTTTTTCTTTTTAAAAAATTTTTAGTTTAATTTTTTTAAAGGCTTTTAAGAAGAATGTTTTTAAAGGCTAGTCAAGCAAAATGGTGGGAGTGGAGAAGGAACAAAGAAATCTGTAACTGGTTGTGATCAGTTAGTTGTAAATCCCACTGTACTCGGAACAGGCTATGGCAGACTTTAAATTTATGGAAAAATCAAGGGAATGGTACAGAGAGTTTCCACAAACTCTGTGCCTAGTGTCCCCTATTAACTTCTTAACTGGTCTCGTGTGTCCATTGCAATGAATGAATCCGTATTGATTGGTATCAATTAGAGTCCATTCTTGATTCAGATTTCCCTAGTTTTTCCTTTTATTCCTTTTTTTGAGATGGAGACTTGCTCTGTCACCCAGCTGGAGTGCAAATCTCAGCTCACCGCAGCCTCCACCCACTGGTTTCAAGTGCAGTTCTCCTGCCTCAGTCTCCCAAGTAGCTTGATCACAGGCATGCACCATCACACCCGGCTAATTTGTATTTTTAGTACAGATGGAGTTTCACCATCTTGGCCAGGCTGATCTCGAACTCCTGACCCAGGTGATCCACCCGCCTTGGCCTCCCAAAGTGCTGAGATTACAGGTGTAAACGACCATGCCCAGCGGACTTAACACTTTTCTCTGTTCAGGATCCTATCCAAGACATCCATTTCCAGCCGAGATCAGCTGCATTCACAGTGGTGTGGCCGTAGACAAGGCATCCATTTTCAGAAACATATTTTGCCACATGGTATTCCTATCATTTTTGATCCCAACTCTTTTTACATGCCCAGGTGGAGAAGATCTTGTCCTATCACTGACTGTTCTTTGCACACCTCATGTGAGGTGGCTGTTTGCTTGTTCCATGGTGTGGACGTCCCCCCGGGGACCTCAGGGTGGTCATCGTCAGAAGTGCAGCTGTGTCTGCTAGGCTGCGCCTAGCCCTTTTTGACAGTGATGGGGGGCCAGGCATGGCACCCCCTTCCATGTCAGGAGGGGACAGCCTTGGAATCGCACAGGCCTCTGCCAGCATCCCTCCGCCCCAGCTGGATGTGGCCACCTGAGACGGCCGATCCTGAGTGAACACGGGGATGTGTGTCTGAAACAGCCCAGACTAGGTCACACAAGGGGATGTGCCTCAGTTTCCTGAGCCTCAGTTTCCCCTTGGGGAAGCGGGGCACACTCTGACATCCTTCACAGGCTTGTTGGGAGGAGCCAAAGAGGTTCACACAGGGAGGTGACTTGCTGTGACTGCATCGGTCATGGTCAGTCATGGGAAGACGCAGGTTTTAGTTTTTAAGACTGAACGACCTTTCTGTCCAGGTCCTTATCTACCACACAGCCCGAAGATGGCTCAGTTTAAAATAGCTGCTCACATATGGGGCCATTTACAAAGGCTCGTCGGCCCCCATCCTGCTTTGTGGCCTTTCAAGGAAGGCCCTGAGCAGCAGGTCCCGTGGACAGGATGTTTCCCTGTGAGCCCATTGAGAAATCCCCCTGGAAATCCTCCTTTGACCTGGCGCAGGCAGGCGAGAGAATTGCAGACAATGGGGAGCCGGAGAACAAAGGGAGCGATTGTGCAGCGGCCCAGGCAGGGGTCATGGACGCCCCAGGCCAGGCAGCAGCCCTGCACGGGTCACTGAGTTTCCCCCTACCCGTGGGGTAGCCAAGAGCGCTCCATGGAGAAGGGGGATCGAGGCCAGACCCCTGGTCTGAGGCTCCGTACTCTGTCCTCCTGCCTGACAGCACTGTCCCAGAAGGTAGAAGTTCTCTTCCACGTTTATCGTCAGGGGCTGCGTTCTTTGCAGGTGGGGTCCAGCACCCAGTGGGTCTGAGCAGCGTGGGGTGGTGTAGTTGGTGGTCTGCTCATGGGGCTCTGGGTTGACCCGGCCCTGCCCACCCTGCCTTACCCAGGTCTTTGCCCTGGAGAGCCCCAAGGTTTGAGCATAGGTGTGACCTTGGCCAGGGAAGGGTGGCACTGGGCATACCTGCCACTCCTCCTCCAGTGCTGATGGTGGGGTTTCACCTTCCCTCTCCTCCTCTTTGCTTCAGTGATCATGGGACCAGCCTCCCAGCTGGCCTCCCTGGCTCCAGGATGGTCTCCTCTAGCCCTTACTCTGTCCTTCTGGAGTGTTCTTCCTGAAACACAGCCCCCGCCCTGCACTCAGTCCTGTGATCTGGCTCGGATGCCTTTGCCACACTCCTTTCCCATGTCTTTTGGAAGGAGATGAGTGGAAGTTCTTTTTTTTTTTTTTTTTTTCTGAGACAGATTATTTCTCTGTCAACCAGGCTAGAGTGTAGTTGGGCAATCTTGGCTCACTGCAATCTCCACCTCCTGGATTCCAGCCATTCTCCTGCCTCCGCCTCCCAAATAACTGGGACTACAGGTGCCTGCCACCATGCCCGGCTAATTTTTGTGATTTTAGTGTAGGTGGGGTTTTACCATGTTGGCCAGGCTGGTCTCGATCTCCTGACCTCAAATGGGCCTCTCAAAGTGCTGGGATTGTAGGTGTGAGCCACTGCACCTGGCCATGAGTGGCAGTTCCTTAACACTGTTACCCAGGTATTTCTATACCTCCCCGCTTTCTCTGTCTTCTCCATTTCCAGTTCTCCCTCCCTGCCCCCTTCCCCTCCTCGCCTCACTAGGGAAGTCCCATGTATCTCTCTGTGTCCAAAAACCCCTCCTGTCTCGTCTACTGCACTCACAGTGACTCTTGGAGGTGTGCTTCTGTCTGGGCTGTGCTGTGTTAATGGCAGTCTCTATCTTGAGCTCTTAGGACAGCGCTGTATCTTAGCTGGTCTGTCACCTACTGTGCGTGTGGGCTGTGTTCCTGGGAGTGGCCGGTGGGGGCTGGGGACAACCTCAGTAGGGCAGGGGAGGCCTGACACCAAGGGCTGGGTGTGCCGAGCTTCGGGGTTACACGTGAGTCGCCCAGCCTCTCCTTCCTCTGGGAGTGCCGGGGGCCAGGCCTGCTGGCTGTCTGTCCCAGCAGCTACGGCCACCTTGCTGACTGAGTTCCTGGAAGGTGTCTACTGTCTAGGAATGTGAGGCCAAGACAAAGGGGCCAGCCCTGCCCAAGTGACTCACTCCAGGGTATGTGGGCTATGTAGGGTATGTGGGATTTGTCACTGTGGCCTGCTGCTAGGTCATTAGTGCCCTACCCTGGCCAAAACTCCAGAGCCTTGGGACTGAGCCAGATGGCGGTGGGCGGGGTGGGCTGGCCTTGGGTGGCCTCTGGTAGACAGCCTAACAACCAACAGCCATGCGTGCCTCAGTTTCTTCATTAGTGAGATGGGTGCCCTTACCCCCACTCCTGAGTGGGATGGGGAAGGAATTGGGAAAGGTGAAGGCAGGCAGGAGCTGGCATGTGGGTGCCTCTTCTGCTGCCCTGGACTGCCCAGGCCTGCCCCTGCCTTCTCCAGGCCATGTGTGCCTCACCTCAGTCCCGAATCTAGTCCTCGCCTTTCCGCCCCCTCCTCTTCCTTCTGGGTTTCTTGCCTGGGCTGTCTGGGGCTGGGCCCTGGAGAAGGCTCCAGGAAGAGTTGGCAGCCAGTCAGTCAGTAGGGCAGCGGGGAATGCACGCCCTAGGATCTGGGCAGAAGGACCAGGGAGGGGAGGACAGGGCAGGGGGAGCCCCCAACCCCAGACCCCTGCTAGCTACCCTGCAGGTCCCACTCACTGTGTGAATATTCCTGAGCCCACAGCAGACTCGGAGTCACATTGAGCCTCCCTGCCCCCTCCCACACGTCTCTGCCTCCACTGGCGGAGCAGGTTCCAGAGGTGTGGATGGGACATCACAGGGACATTGTGTCCAGGACGGTGCCTGTGGGGACAGCCCTGCCACTTCTCTGGCTTGTTTGGCGGAACTTCAGCCTCAGGACAGGGGTCTCCGTGATGTCATCTCACAGGGAAGAGGTACTCAGGAGCCCAGGGGACTGTGTGTGTCCCCAGGTGGGCACCTCTGGACTTGGGGCTACCTGGGTCAGACAGGCCTCCATTATGTGACCTGAGCAGCTCCCTCTGGCTCTGTGACTTAGTTTCCTCACCTGCAAGAGGGGTTTCATGAGCAGTAGAGAGGGTTCTCAGCCCGAAGTGTTGGCAAGAGAGCGCCCTCCTCCACGCCCCAGCAGGGCTTGTGGATGGAGGTGGGGCAGGGAGTGTGTCAGCACCAGCAGGGTGACACAGACCACATCCACCTGTCACCTAGAGCCTTCCACGGCACAGTCACACCTTCCAGCAGATTGTTACATCCTCACCTTAGAGAAGCGCTGAGAGACGTCAGCTCTGTTCTTGGAAAGGGGCTGGGGCAGCAGCACTTGTATTAAAGGAAATAAAATTGTCCTCTCTCCCGATTACACGTGATGAACTCACCACTGTGCCAACGGCCCAGCAGTTGTGAGCATTTAACTAAAGGTCAAGAGCAAAAATAGAAGCAGCAGGGAGGGATGCTTTTAAACCATTGAACATGACCAAGAGGAGTGTGCAGGCTGTGGAGACACACACACACACACACACACACACACACACACACACAGTGACGGGACATAGGTACAGGCCATGTGGGTGTGGAGACAGACACACTCACACACACACAGTGATGGGACATAGGTACAGGCCATGTGGGTGTGGAGACAGACACATACACACACACACACACACACGCACACACTCAGTGATGGGACATAGGTACAGGCCACGTGGGTGTGGAGACACACACACACACACACACACATGTATACAGTGATGGGAGTAACAAACACAGTGAATAAGCAACCACATCACTACCATTTAAGAACCTACTGCATGATGGAGGACACTGCTGTGGGCTGTGTGGGTGTGGAGATGTGTACACACACACACACACACACACACACACACTGATGGGGATTCAGGATGGGCTGTATGGGTGTGGAGATGTGTACTCACACACATACACTGATAGGGGATACAGGATGGGGTGTGTGGGCGTGGAGGTGTGTACGCACACACACAGATGGAGGATTCAGGATGGGCTCTATGGGTGTGGAGATGTGTACACACACACATACACACTGATGGGGGATACAGGATGGGGTGTGTGGGCGTGGAGGTATGTATGCACACACACAGATGGGGGATTCAGGATGGGCTGTATGGGTGTGGAGATGTGTACACACACACACACTGATGGGGAGACAGGATGGGGTGTATGGGCATGGAGGTGTGTACGCACACACACAGATGGGGATTCAGGATGGGCTGTATGGGCGTGGAGGACATCCTGTCGGCCGGACCTGCTCCTCATGCCTTCCTTGAAAGGCCACAAAGCAGGATGGGGGCTGATGACCCTTTGTAAATGGCCTCAGATGTGAGCAGCTATTTTAAACCGAGCCGTCTTCAGTTTAAAATAGCTGCACACACACACACACACACACACACACACACACACACACACACTGATGGGGATTCAGGATGGGCTGTATGGGCGTGGAGGTGTGTGTACACACACACACACTGATGGGGATTCAGGATAGGCTGTATGGGCGTGGAGGTGTATACACACACACACAAACACACTGAAGGGGATTCAGGATGGGCTGTATGGGCGTGGAGGTGTGTACAGACACACACACTGATGGGGATTCAGGATGGGCTGTATCGGTGTGGAGGTGTGTATACACACACACACACACACACACACATGTACTCGCAGACATGCCCCTCACCCCTTCCCACTCCATCCTGTACATTCCCAAGTGCAGTTCCTCAGCTCCCCAGCTCCCCATCTCAGGCCCGGCTCACTGAAGGAGTGTTTCCCCAAGCCCACCTAGCAGCTGGAGACCGAGGCTTGGAGAGGTGAGATGGCGGCCCAGCAAGTGGGCGGCAGACATGGAGTTACCCTAGGCCCCCCTGCCTGTCCCACGCACCCTGTCCTGGGCCTGGGGAGCCCAGTGTGACTCCGCGTCTGCTGCCCACTTGCTGGACACACCATCTGCCCTCTCTGAGCCTCGGTCTCCTCAGCTGCTAGGTGGGCTCGGGGACGCTCCTGTAGAGCTGTGCAAATCGGAGGTGCACAGTGGCATGTGATAGGTTCTTAAATGGTAGTGAGGTGGTTGCTTATTCAGTGTGTGTTTATTAAGCGCTGTGGGCAGGCTGACTGGGAAGGGGAGTGAGGGGTAAGATGCGTACTTGGAACCAGAGAGGAGCCGAGCCCAGGGGTGTTGTTTTCTGAGGTTTGAATTGGCCCCGCTCCATGCAGCCCTGCCCCCTGAGATGTCTGCTCTGACTCCCCAGGCCTCCAGCCAACTGTGAGACTGATCAGGGAGGGGAGGGCAGGGGTCCTGGGCGTGGCGTTCAGGCAGCCCGGGGGCAAGGGAGACTCAGCTGTGGGTGTGGGTAGGAGCTGTGCCGAAGGCATCCAGGGAGACCTGGAGAGAGTGCTGCCTTGCTGTGCTGTCTTGGGCATGTGGCTTACTCTCTCCGAGCCCCCACTTCCCTGTAGAGTGACTGATAATCTGTTCCACCCTCTGAATCCCCAGGGTGTCGTGGGGTAGGAAGATTGTAAACCTGGAAAGATGCCATGCGATTGTTCGCTTCGCTGTTATCCAGGCAGCCCTAGTCAGGAGCCAGGATCCCAAGAAGTTTGGTGGGAAAGGGAAGGCTGGGGGGTTGGGGCAGGTGTTGGGGAGCTCTGGAGTCATCTGCATCTTGCCTGCCCCTGGCATCCCTGTGCGGACTCCCTGGGTCTCACAGGTTCTCAGAGGCTAAGCTGCAGGGCGAGAGAGGCAGGTCCCACAGGCCAGTTCATGAGGAGTGCATGGACAGCACCATCCCGTCCTGGGGGATGACAGGTTAGGAGTCTCCAGGCAGAAGTGAGAGTGGGGCTCCTGGAAGCTGCTGCTCGCAGGGACTCAGTCCTTCTCCTGGGCCAGCTTGGTCCTGCATGTTGGAGCAGGAAGAGGTACCTTAAGCCGTGTGGCCTGGGGACCCTTGGGACCACCTTTGCAGTGGCCCTGGGTTTTAGATGGGGTCAGAGGGTGGGCTTCAGGAGGCGTGTGCATAGCAGCCATGCTCTGAGTTTAACTGAAGGGCTCCTGAAATCCTCACCCAGTGTCACAGTTTGACCTGTGGTGTGTTTATGCCTTGGACGCACCCCTGGCCCTCTTTGTGGGATTGTGGCTACTCTGGGGATGGAGGGAGATGTGGCCGTTAGTGTGAGCCACCCCCATTAGAGAGGCACAGACTGGTGAGGTTTGGAGGAGTGGGGTGGTCACAGCAGTGGGTTTTCCCTGGGCTTTCTGTTGCAGCTCAAGTTCTGGAAGGGAGTGGAGGGGTATCATCTCTGCCTACATGTGTGATTTGGCATGGTAGGTGATTTGGAGTCCTGATGTCCACCCCGGCCCCCGGTAGGCTGCTGTGAAACACAGGTGGTCTGTGGGGGTCAGTGGGTGTAGTATTGCTGTAGCTTCCAGCTTGGGTGTCCCTGGGTGGGCCCCTTGCTCTGGAAGCCAGCTCCCCACTTGTCTTGTTTTATCTCTGACAGCTGGTGATGGCCCTGGTAGCTCAGAGCAGGCTGGTAGAAGCCTGGAGAGGGGTGACCTCATGGTCTACTCATCCCTGGCAGCCTGCAAGCCTGGCACACACAGGCCTGCTGTGTACAGGGCACGATTCGTACAGGGCTCCCCAGCAGGTGGGACACACAGGGCTGCCACCCTGTTGTCCATTTAAGGGGAAGAAGGTTAGTGGCACAGATGTTTGTGGGTGAGTCCCTCTGGTGCTGGCAGCTTGCATTTTTGTAGTGCTTTCAGCTCTTGAGAGAGTTGTCTCTCCCTCTCAGCAGGTCCTCCTGGCAACCCTTCGAGGTGCATTACCAACAGAAGGGGGTAAGGCTTGCTGAGTGATTGCTGGGCGCTGGTGCCAGCCGAGCTCTGGATGGCAGACAGAGGCAGCTGGGGCCCTGGTGGCAGAGGGGACCTAGCAGCCACGCTCATGAGTCGTGAGGCCTCTCCCAGGCTCCTGAGGGCCTTGCCACTCCCCTGGCACCAATTGCTAATGCGTACTAAGCATCCTAATCCCCTGCTGTGGCTGAGGGTCAGGACGTGGCCTCACCCTGCGGAAGCCTCCTGTGCACGGGAACTCAGGTGGAACAGGGTCGGGTCCTGGGGCCAGTGCTGTTAGCAGGAAGGAAGAGCACCCCGACCATCCCCGTGGAGGCTAGGACCAAGCCCCCTTCCAGAAGCCCACCCTCTGGCTGCAGTCTTGACTCTCCAGGAAGCCTTTCTGCCCCTCCTCGAAGGCATCTGCCCTGTGACCTTGACCACTCACTGGCTTCTCAGGGTCTGTGGGTACAACCCTGGGGATGACCCATGGGGTGGCCAGCGTCCCACTGAGCAGCTTCCACAGCCACTCCCTGGGTGGGGACCTGGCCCCTGGCCTCCTAGAATCCCCTGCAGGCCCTCCACCAGTCCCTTTTGCAGATGTGGAAGCAGGTTCAGAAATGTGCCCGGGTCAAAGCTGTGAGTGGTCTGGCCACCTGGCCAGCTGGTGCCCCTTGGGCAAATACAAAGACCAAGCAAATCAGATGGTGCTGATGAAGCCCCTGCCCAGCAGGCTGATGCCATCAGCACCACTGCCTCTCCTCCCTGCTGGCCTCTTATCTCCCCGCATTCCCTAAATTCCGAGCGGGCCACCCTGCCTCCCCGCTCACAGGCCGGGAGCTCCCCGCCTCTCTCAGCTTTATGGCCTCCCTGCCCAAGGTCTGGATTGAACTTGGCAGGGTTCCCTGTGCCTCAGCCTGGGAGGAGCGAGTGGGGATGGGATGAAGGAAACGTGGGAGGGTGAGTGGAGCGTATGGGGTGCGTCAGGGCCTGGCTGGGGGAGAGTGAGCGCCACAGAGAGCAGCCCAGTGTCTTCCCGTCCAGGAAGGATTCCAGCGGAGATCAGATCTAATTGTTTCTGCCAGACAAAAAATCCCCAGAGCAATGTTCGCTTCTTTCCTGAGCTTCCCTGGGGGAAGGCTGAGGTCTTGCTAGTGTTGCTGGTGCCGAGGGCAGGTGGCAGGTCAGAGAGCACAGCTGGGTGGTAGCTTCCAGCACACGGCTTGTTCCAGAGGCCGGGCGGGCATGGCAGAAGCAGGAGAGCAGCTCTCCTGTCCCAGAGTTTAACTCCTGCCTGTCCCTGGCATGCATGCCAAGCCCTCCTGTCAATGAGGACGTTCCATCAAGATCCAAATGCCAGTTCAAATGGCAGTTCATGAACGTGACCACCCTTTGCATCCCAGAATGAGATGAGTTGATGAGACAAGGAGAATTCCACAAAGGGAGGCTGTGGGAGGTCCTGGTGGATGTCCCTCACTTGCATGGCGGCCCTGGAGTGCTTGGAGGCCGGAGGAGCGATGCCATGCACTCTAACCAGGCTTCTCTGGGGCAGGGGTGGAGGGGCTGGGTGGGTTGTGAGGGGTGCATCTCCTGGAGGGCTGCCATCCCACCCAACAGCAGCACCCCTGCCCCGTGTCATGAGGACTGCAGAGCTATCCTAGGGCTATACAGAGCAGGGAGGTTGGCGTCATTTAGAGCCAAGCTCTGTGGCTGCGGGCCCCTGCCCTCGAGGGAAGTGTTGGCGTCTGGCTGCACCCTGTCCTTCGAGCCAGAGCGTCCAGGCCGGGGCTGCCTCTCGAGTGACTGCCTGCCGTCAGCAAGGCTCTGGGTAGCCAGTGCCTCCATGGGGAGACTGAGGCCCAGGGTGAGGAAGGGGCATCGGACCTCACAGGCGTGGCCTCAGCTGGTTTTCCTGCAAGTCATTGGGTGACAACTGAGGGTTCTATGCTTCCATCTGAGACTCAATGACCTTCAGTGGAGCTCAGAAGAAAACTCTTCTAAGGGGATTGGGAAAATGGGGGCCTGGGAGCAGCTTCTGAAACTGCTGGAGCACCCCCACCCATGCACCAGGCAGAGCCAGCTCCCTGAGGGTTCCCGCTAGAGTCCTGACCACCCACGGCTCAGTCCCCTGCAGGGAGCACCTGGAGGTCCTGTTTGCTCTAGGTGGGAGGCTGAGCAACGCTGGACAGCTGAGCAGCAGGCCCGGTGGGGACTCCGGAAATGAAGTGGTCCCCGGGCGGCCACACGCTGGAGTCCCTGCCTGGTCTGAGCCTCCAGAAACAGCCGAGGCGTCACTTGTCCCCTCTCATTTTTGCCACCAGGCTCTGTCCTCTGCCTTTATGTATGATGTCTCCTGTGGTCACCAGGGTGCCTTCTGCCCTGAGGCAGCTGCCGTCGTGTCTTGCAGGCAGTGAAGTCAGGGCCTGGGACTTGGGGCAAACATTCCTTCCTCAGCCATTCATTGAGCATCTATTGCACACCAGGCCCCATTTCCATGCTCCTGGGATACTTCCATGAGCAAGACAGACAGAAGTCTCCTTGGGGAGACGGATAAACCAGCAAACAAATCCATGGACGGGACAGTTTCATATCCTGGTGAGTGCTAGGAAGAGCAGAAAACAGATGGTGGTGAGGGAGGCCTCTTAAGGAGGGGCCAGGTCACCTGGGGCTTGGATGATAAAGAGCTGTTGTCCCTGGAAGGTTTCCAGCAAAGGGCAGATGTGACAGCTTTCCCAGAGCTGACCAGGCCCTGTGGCTACAGTCTGGTGACTGGAGGGCAGGGAAGGAGGAGCTACTGGGGTTGGGATTTTATCTAAAGCTTGGCAGAGGTGTGATACCTGATCATTTACACTTTTGAGGCCCTCTGGCTTTTCTGTGGAGCAGGGGCTTGGGGTGGGGGTGGGAGCTGGGATTGCAGGCTGAGACACCAGCCCGCAGCCCCTGCAGTGTCCGGTGAGGAAGGCCACATGCCACAGCTTCCAGTTTCCTTGGGAAAGTAGTGGAGAGGAGGTGGCAGTGATGGCATGAAAAGACCCAGCCGCCCCCTGCGGACGGAGGGACTCTTGGGGAGGGCCACAGCTTGGCCATTCACTAACACTGGCTGGGGCCGGGGCCACTGAAGCCCACTCTGGAGGTCCCTCTAGGGACCAGCACCATGTGAATTTGACCCCTCAGGCTTGGGAGGACATGTGGGGAATCTGACCTTGCCTCTGCCTTCCAGAGACTTCCAGGTGCTGCGTTAGGGTTGGGAGCTCCAGGCCTCACGCTCTGAGATGCCCTGTAGGTGGGTGCCTACAGCAGGCAGTCCCCAGCTCCATAGCCCACATGCTCACCCCTGGTCCCCTCCAGTTCTTTCCCTGAGGCTTCCAGGCCAAGCTAAAGGGGGCAGGAGGCTGGATAGGTGTGATGTTCCAGGCTACCCACGTGCCAAGAGGTGCCAGAAAGCAGGAAGGAAAGGGGCAGGTGGGATTTGTTGTTCTGATCAGCTCACAGGAGACAGGCTCCCTGTCACAGGGGCATCGAATCCGGCATCTGCCTGCCGGAAATATTTACACTGGCAAAGGCCCCGGACAGGCCACAAATTACCCTGTGCATGTGATTCCATTTCCCATCCACTTTTTTTCTCCAAGGAGTTGCTAGTATTGTAAATCTTCCTGCAAATAGTGGGGAAGAAAAGAATCTGAGATGCCACAAAGCACGTTGAGCATCCGTGACTGTCTTTTGGGTGGTGGAGGGGCCCACCTGCTCCCCTGCGGACGTGGCTGAGCCTCCTGGCCAGGGGCGCCCACTGCCGCTGCCTGTGGGCCTGTGACTCTACTTCCTTCTCTGGTCTGCGTCTCAGCCTTCCAGTACAGCACGGCTGTGCACATTCGCCACCTGCAGGCCCAAAAGGCACTTGGTCATCACAGCAGCTGGAGCTGAGGGTTTATTGTAACTTGGTAGCCATTATTATAATTATTATTGCTGCTGCTATGGCTGTGATTGTTCTAGTAGCTCTGGCAGTCAGGCCTCGGCGAGATGGCCAGGGAGGGGGTTTGTGAGGTCCAGGTTAGAGTCCCGCGTGTTGGTTCTGGAAGGCACTTGGTGTCTCCCAGCCTCTCCCCTACATCCCCATCTCCGGCTGGCCCCTCACTGGGCTGCCTTTGTCCTCCTCATCCTTTGTCTCCATTCCTCCTTCCCATGAGGGTGGGGTGGTCTGCTGGAGAGGGAGTGCCCCTGGCAGGTGGGGCCACTAGGGCATGGGCAGGGGTGGCAGGGCTGGCTTTGTGCCGGCTGTGAGTTGGAGAAGCCTCTCGTGGGAGCTGGGAGACAGGGGATGGGTCACTTTCCCCTGCCCCCTTGGAGGGAAGGAGGCCCCTTTCCATTTCCTGGGACCACCCTCTGCCCTTCTTTTCTGCTAATGACCTGCCATTTGTGTGCAGGTCTGGGGCTTTCTGCTCTTCCTCCAAAGCTTTGAGGGCCTGTGAGCGCCACACTTTCTCTTCTGCCCAGGGGTCCGGGAGGTGAATCTCTAGATAAGGCGAATCTGGTGCCAAAGGCTGAAGGTCAGCTCTCTTGAGGTCCTGGCATGCATTTTGTGTCTCCTGCCTGGCGTGGAGGGTTATAGCCCTGGCCCCACACCCTCTTGTGACCCTCACCTGCTGTCCCCGAACCCCCAAAAAGGAGCACCTGAGGACCAGCCCCCAGCCCCTGTCATCTGGGCTCTGCCGGGGCGCCTCATCCACAGAGTGGGGTCTGTCGATCTGTGTGGAAGGGTCAGATGTGGCAGAGGCCGAGCACACAGGTGCTGCCAGGCTGTCTGAGGTCAGCGCCTCCCCCACTGTGCTGACCATGCTGGGAGGGAAAGTCCTGTCCAGGGCCCCAGGGCCTGGCTCGCAGCGGCCCCAGCATTGGTTGCTGTGTGGCCCTGGGCTTGGTGACCCTCTCTGTGTCTCTTTCCTCAGGAGTAAAGTGGGGAGATGCTAGAACTTTCCATATTGCAGGGCTGCAATGAGGGCTGGATGGGATGAGGTATGTGAGGCGCTTGGAACAGACGTGAAGGCTGCGCGTGGATACCGCTGCCTGGCAGGGGTGAATTGATCTCAGGAGGGCACATTTCAAGCCCCACTTCCTTCTTGGAGCCCTCCCTGTCCCACAGGTGTGTGTCCTGCCCAGCCGCGAGCCATTCAGGGTAACGCTGGGCCTGAGCTCTGACTCTTTTTTCTTTTTTTTTTTTGAGACAGTGTCTTGCTGTGTCACCCAGGCTGGAATACAGCGGCACTATCATAGCTCACTAGCCTTGACCTCCTGGGCTCAAGCTATTCTCCCGCCTCAGCCTCCCAAAGTGCTGGGATTAGGACGGGTCTTTCCAGCCTCCAGCATCTGCAGGTGTTCCAAGTGAGCCCTGCCTGGGTCTCGATCCCTCCCTGTGTCACCTTTGGAGCATTGCGCCTGAAATGTGGGTGTGTGACGTGTTGGAGGAAAGCAGAGGTGCAGAGAACTAACAATGCCTGCACTGACGAGTCGTCTGGGGTGGTGTAGGATCCGGATGTGCCTGGGTTCAGCTCTTGGCACTGGAGTGGCCTGGCTTTGTGGCCTGGGACTGTCGAGTCACTCCCTGTCTCTTGTCTTTTCAAAGCTTTCCTGGGTAGGTGGTTTTTGTGGCTGTGGGTTTGGTCCCTGCCCCAGGGCAGCCATACTGCTTAGTCCCCAGGCAGTGGTGGGTGCTTCTGTGGGGCAAGGCAGCCTGGTGGATCTGGGACCCAGGTGTGGACATCCAGGGAACCCTCTGGAATACTGTCTGGTGCAGCTGAGCACACATCCTACTGGCCCAGGAGCCTGTTTGTTTTGGGGACATCAGTGCTTCAGAAACCAGAGCCCCGTGTCATGCGATTCCATTTCCTGGTTCCTTCTTGTCAGCCTTCGTACTGGAGGACTGCCCCCGGGAGCTGGGAAGATTTACATCTTCCTTCATGAAGATGGGTCGATGTGGGCCTTACTGCTTTATTCTTTGGTTCAAGCTAGATATTGCTGTGGCTGGGTCTGGGGACAGGGATCAGCGGACAGTGAGGACACAGGCCAGGAGGTGGGATCTGATGTCCCTCTTTGCAGCCACCTCTGTCTGCAGTGAGCCCTCCTGAGTCCCTGGGAACCCTCAGCTAGTCCATGGACCTGGGGCTGTGCCAGCTGCTAGTCCTCCCAGGAGAGAGAAGTTCCTCCTGCCTCCAGAACCCATGTTCAAGGTGAGGTGAGGCGAGGACCCCGCAGAAGTCTGCTGGAGCGCCCCTCGTCACGTTTCCTGTTCTGTCTGTGACATGCTGACTCCCTGCTTTGTTGATGGTCTGGCAGAGAGGCTGACTGAAGTCACGTTTTATCTGCCCTTTTCTCAGAGCCTGTGTCTGGCTTTGAGCCAAACCACTCATAATAAAGCAACTTGAAATAATCCTCACGTTTGTGGGATGTGCGGCCCAGCGGTCCTGCCCTCTTACCCTCCTGCCCTGAGGGAGGCCCAGCTGCGTCCTCCCAGAGGGTCTTACCCTGTCGCCCCCGTTAGCTCCTCTGCAGCCCCCTCAGGTTGGCACTGGGTCCGATGGCCATATCTTCCCTGAGCGGGGTCCTCATGTTCTCATGCAGGCTGATCTGTGGCACGTGGGGGTGCTGTCTTCTGGGTGTGCAAGGACACGCTCCCCACCCCCAAGGAAGCTGGGGAGGTGGGATGTGCCCTGAGATGCCTCGGGCAGAGGTTCTGAGAGAGGAAGGCCAAGGAGGTAGGAGGAGTTAGGAGGAGCTGGGCATCTGGAGCCCCACCACTCCAGCCCTGTATGCCTGTCTCCAGCTTGCCACCTTGGGGCCGGGGACCTGCATCACTCAGGGTGCTACAGCCACACAAAGATGCCAGTAGTCTGTTTGACAGCTGCGGGTGACTCCAAGTACACAAGACTGGCCCCCCCCATCCCCAGAAGAAATGGTTAAATGCCCAGGATCTGAAGCAGGTCTAGACGAAGAGACTCCAGGGCACTGGTCCCAGGCTGGCCTGGCCTCTTTAGGCAGAGAGGCAGG
The DNA here is from genome assembly GCA_963573385.1 of Cacajao melanocephalus. Taxonomy (NCBI): domain Eukaryota; kingdom Metazoa; phylum Chordata; class Mammalia; order Primates; family Pitheciidae; genus Cacajao; species Cacajao melanocephalus. The sequence goes on along the minus strand of CAUYLG010031398.1, from coordinate 18,120 downwards.
AGGGGCTCAGGCTGGTACAGCTGCCCATTTGAATGGGACCTAGTCTAGCGGCCCCAGGTCCAAGAGGCCCCATGTTGGGGAGCAAATTCATGCATGGAGAACAGGGAAGGGGAGCCCTGGGGAAGCCACAGACATGCCCTGGAGGCCACCTGCCCCATCTTTTATAGTTATTATTATTTTTTGAGACAGAGTCTCACTCTGGACTCCCAGGCTAGAGTACAGTTGGGCAATCTTGGCTCACTGCAACCTCCGCCTCCTGGGTTCAAGCGATTCTCCTGCCTCAGCCTCCCAAGTAGCTGGGATTACAGGCATGTGCCACCATGCCTGGCTAATTTTGTATTTTTAGTAGGAATGGAGTTTCGCCATGTTGGCAAGGCTAGTCTGGAACTCATGACCTCAAGTGATCTGCCCGCCTCAGCCTTCCAAAGTGCTGGGATTACAGGTGTGAGCCATCGTGCCCGGCCTCTTGCACCATCTTAAAATGAGTTTTATCTGCTGCACCTGGCCTGTCGTGGGCTAGGGATCCCTCCTGCTGGCGAGAATGCAGCCTTACCAAGCTCTTGAGGAAACTGCAGGTGCCTGACGAGGTCTCGGCACTGCTCTGCTGCCCCTGGTTGTCATGCCCCACCTCATTCACCTGAAAAACTTCTGTTCCTCCTGTGACCCTCCGGCAAGACGCAAAACCCCATCTGCTGTGTTCCTGTGGGTCTGCCCCGTGTGGCCACATCCTTGTCACAGTGTGCAGACCGTGCCTGGCTGAAGCGATGTTGGAGGGTGACTTGTGAATGTGTGGGGACGAACCTGCTCTCCCAGGCGCTCCTGTGCACTCATCACGTCCTTCCTCCATCAGCGCAGGTGAGAATCGGGATGGGACCACTTCCCATCTCACAAATGAGGAAGCAAGGCTGAGGCCTGGAGATGGGCTGAGGCAGAGGGGAATCCACGCCTGGACAGCTTGGGGACTTGGGCAGCTCTCGGCTTGGCTTTGAAAGGGCAGAGGGGTTTGGGCACTCTTCAGGCTTGAGTGCTGCCTTCTGGTTTTCTGGGTGTACAGGATGTCACCGTAGTACCCTCACCTCAGGAGGCCAGGGCACAGCAGACTGCCTGGAAATGTTCCAGCCCGCCATCTCCTCTGCTACCGTGAGGGCAGAAGCCATCTGGGCCCCTTCTCTTTAGTGGAGGGTGCAGAAGTGAAGCACCCGAGAGCCCCCTGCTGCCTGCCTCCTGCAGGCCCCCTTGTCATGAGGGACCACTGATGGGGTGCTTTGTGCCAAATGCTGCCCAGGTGCCAAGGTGGCCAGTGGATGTGGGGCAGAGTTTGCCCACAGGCCTTTTCAGGGTAGCAGGTGCCTGGCAGGAGGTGGGTGCCTGCCCAGACAGATTCCCTGAGGCCACCCTACCGTAAATGGGTGCAGAGTTCATGGGGCCAGGCAGTTGAGACCAGGGGAGCCGAGGGACCTTGGCACCTTGCTCACGCTGCAGGCCAGTGTGAGCCCTGCCTCCACAGATGGAGGGGAGGGGAGGTGGGAAGCCAGGGGTGTATCGCTGAAGATCTCAGCTCTGAGCTGGTCAGCCCTGGATTCAGAATCTCAGGCTGCCAGGCACCATTCTGGGTGAGGTGCGTAATTTACAGCACTGTCCAGAGCCTCGGTTTCCCCACCTGTAAAACAGGGCACTGATAGTGCTTACCTTGGCAGCTGAGATGATCCATGCAGTGTGCTTGGCCCTGTGCCTGGCACATGGTAAATGCCCACAAGACATTGGCAGTAATGCTGACTGGCAGGTGTGAGTCGTCCACTGAGTGGGTGGTCAGGAAAGACCAGGTTCCTTTTCAAGTAGCATTCAGCGCGATTCTGGAGCGTAGAGATTCTGGTGCGTAGAGCTGAGAGAGCACAGAACCCCTTGCAGCTTCCTTCCCTAGTCTCCTGCGACCCTGTATAAAGTCGTCTGTTTGCTGTCAGAGTTGTCTCCATCAAGTGGCCTCATGGTCAGCGGCGCCCAGGACATGTTGATGCTGTGTTATAACAGCTCACTGAGCCTCTGGGCTCAGGGCTGGAGCAGCCAGGTGTAGTAGCCCCTGGCTGAAAGCCGCCTTCCCTTGCCTTGGTGGGAGCTGCTGGCATGCGCTTGTGTATCATCCTGCCTATTCTCTGGGGTCTCCCTGCCCTCCTCCCTGGCCTGGCCTTGCCTTCTGGAAACTCATTTGTGTTTGTTGCTGTTCTGGAGTCTTTCTGCTTGGGTTGGGATGTCCATTATAGACTCTTCCATGAACTCAACAGCCAGGCAACGAGTTATTAGGTAGGCAGAGTGGGGGCTGGTGTCCTTCCGTATCCACCTGCACCAGGGAGAGAGGAGGCAGCTCTTCCCGACTGCCGGCGCAGCCCGCCCACCTCCCAGCCTCCCTCCGGGCTGCATGAATCATACAGACATACTCTACCCCTGGGTTCATGCACCTGGAGCATGTGACCAACCTCATTTTTAGGCTTCCAGTTATTATAGAACTTGAATTTGTCCAGGCTAGTACTCCTCAGGTTTTAGATGATCTCTTGTAGAGGGTTCTAGGTTGTCTTTCTTTTATGGGAAGGATGGAAGCCTCTCCTCCTTGTCCTTCCCTTCTTTGCATTGTGCCAGGTATTGCACGCCAGGGGTGCCAGCCCTGGCATTCCCTCTGCACGGGGGCCCAGACCTCCATGATGTGGGAGAGCCTGCTCAGAGCTGAGCCCCGCAGGGGTGGTGGAGGAAGAGAGGACTGTGCCCGGGATGGGCTGTGGGAGGTGAGAGGGGCAGCTGGAATTAACGCAGGGGCGTGGGGTCCAGAGACCCCAAGAACAGGGCCAAGTCCCATCATCCCTAAGTGGCCATGCTTTAGTTTCAGCAGCTCTTGGTGGCAAAACCAGTTGGGGGACAGTGAGCTCAGTGGCCCATGACTAAAAGCCGAGTACAGCCGCCTGGCTGCGTGATCAGAGGCCACAGGCTGCCGGGAGGGGGTTTGCTTCCCCTTCTCCTTGGAAGGTGGTTGGTTGCCTCTGGGGGCAGCTGCTGCCAAGCAGATCCTGCACCTTCTGGAGCTTCCATGGACGAATGCGCGTTCCCCAGTGAGTGTTTTCTCTGCACTTGTCCCCACACCCTCCCTACCCGTGTCCCGTGTCCCTCTAAGCTGAACTCAGTCTGTCCAGAAGGCTGAGGTTGGCTGGGTTCCTAGCCTTCTGAAAGGAAAATTTAATTTGGACGGTTGCCAAGGGGACTTAAAAGGCTGGATGCTGTTCCTGCTGTTGTGAGATGGGCCTGGGCGAACCAGCAGCCAGTACTGCCTCAGCCTCCTGATTGCCCCAACCAGATACTTCCCGCCACTGGGAGGGCGCAGGCAGGAGCAGATTCACCGTGCTGTTCCTGGGCACGAGCCAGCAGCCAGTACTGCCTCAGCCTCCTGATTCGCATGACGGGCCCTGGGGGATGCACACGCCGGCCAGCTGGGGCCTGCCCTCGGGGCTCAGAGTCAGGTGGCAGAGACATCACAAGATGGGATAGAACCAAAAAGAGCTAGAGGCGCTGGTGCCCAGGACAGAAAAATGGTGTCGCACAACTCAGTAGGGCAATCCAGGAAGGCTCCACGGAGGACGAGGCTTTAGAAAAGTGCTGACTCGTGCCTCCTAAAACCCGAGCATGCTGCAAGGTAGGGCCAGGCATGTGGGGCATGTCCTGGGGTCAGCCGGGCCTTGCTGCTGCAGGCTTCTCCACCCTCTTCCATCTTGTGGGTCTGGGGAGGGTGCAAGGGGGAGGGCGCAAGACCCAGGTGCTTCTTGGGTATCAGGACCAGTGAGCAGCAAGGACGCAGCAGTGGGTGCTAAGAGGTCTCCACCTGCCTGTCTCCTTGACTGCACAGAACAAAGAACAAAACAGGAAACTTCTGTGTAGAGACAGTGCTCTTTTCCATGGCTAATGGGGATGAGGTCCAGCCTCTGGAGAGTAATCTGGTAATTTCTAGACAATTGCAAAGGCATGTCCCCTTCAACCAGCCATCCTACTACCTGCGTACATGTGGGCTGGAAATTTATCCTGCAGGAAAACAGGCTGCTTACACACTTGCAGGCGGCCCGTGCGCAGGCTACCTACTTGAAGCGATGCTTGAAATGGCCAAGTCTGGGAGCGGCCCTGGGATCCATTGCCAAGGACCTGCGCCCATCCCCTGCCCCACATGCCCTGGGGGCGGTGCTCAGAGGGCAGACTCTGCTGGCCTGTCTGGCTCGTGCCCAGGGAAGGCACAGCGAATCTGCTCCTGCCTGTGCCATTTCGCAGGTCCTCTTGCCCACAGAGAGGCACACTGGGGATGCTGGCACACGGAGACCAGCACGGCCCACGAGAGTGGGTGATTTATGTCTGCCGGCTGGCAAGCGCTGTGCCGCTGCCTTCTGCCAGCCTTGTGGGAAGCATGGTGCCTGACATGTCCCTGCCGGCTCTTTCACCCTCCCATTTCCTCCCCGTATCTTGCAGACGCAGAGTGACCACCTTATTACCCGGTGCTTCTGCCGCCTCCCGCTTTGGAGGATGTACCTGCCCGACTTACTCCCAGATGGCCCAGTTGTGCTAGAAGCCACCTGTGCCTGGGAGGTCAGGAGCAGAAGGTGGCCAGAGCAGGGTGAGGGGGTCGTGGCTTGGGCCAGTTTCCCAGGTCTTCTGCCCACAGCCCTGCTGGGTCCCGACACCATGAGCGATTGGCTTGTAGAGGCTGCTCCCCACACCGCGCCATCTGGCAGGGCTATTGTTGACCACACAAAGGATGGAACTCGTAGGGCAGGGGTCCAGGCCCGAGGAGTGGACAGAGAAGCAGGAGGGAGGATGCCTGGCCTCCCAGCGCACCTGGTCCCTGCCATGGCCGAGGCATCTGTTTTATTGCTTCTTGGGCTGGGGAGTGGAGGGGGCAAAGGATGGCCCTCTACCCTTCCAGGATCTTCAGCTAGGATGCTTTAAACTCTGGTTCTGAGCTGATTTATTACTCTGCTAAGATGCAAAGGCAGTTTTATGTACCAGGTAATTAAGTGGCATTATAGACGGCTTGAGAGTAAGTGGCTGTTGTTTTAATAATTAAAATAAATGACCCCTGGACTGCTCTCCTGCTCCCCAGCTCAATACTCTTTCTTCAATGCCGAGACCCTGGAGAGACAGAGTGAGTGTGTGAGTGTGCACATACCTGCGTGTGTGTATGCATGTGAGTGTGTGTGTGTGGTAATTTCTAGACAATTGCAAAGGCATGTCCCCTTCAACCAGCAATCCCAGCATCTGTGTACATGTGGGCTGGAAATTTATCCTGCAGGAAAACGGCCTGCTTACACACTTGCAGGCATGAGATTGAGTGTGCGAGTCACACTCATCACACACGAGGGTGAGTGTGTGCGTATTCACATGGTGGATGTTTCCGGGGGTGTGCCTTTGTGGGTACATGTGGGTGTGCATACATGTGTACACGTGTGTGTGCTGGCATGCATGTGTGTGTGAGGGTGAGGTGTGCAGGAGGGATGGAGAAGGAGGTGGCTTCTTTGTGGCCTCCTCTTTCTGTGAGAATCCTCGGGGCACACTCCTCCCCCAGGTGAGGGATGGTTCCCTGTCCTGGATGAAGTTTTGTTCCACTTGGAGGCCAGGCCAACCCCGGATATCGCCTCCTGTGTGGGGCAGCCTGGTTCAAATCCCCGCCCTGGCCCTGTGTGGCTGTGGCCAGCTGCCCTTCCTCAGGATCTTGGTGTTGGTGCCTGTACATTGAGGCTGGCCGTGTCCATCTCATGCACTGTGTGCCTGACGCCCAGTGGCGCATTGCTGTCACTCAGTGATCGTGTGGCCTTGTTCTCTAGCTCTGTGTTACTGCACAGCCACTGCGGTTAGAGCTTGTGGAGGCAGAAGGGTGAAACTGGCTGGCCACTGCCCTCAGGGGTGCCAGAGGAGGGAGTGGCAGGGGCCAAGGTCATAGGCAGAGACTAAGTGTGGAGCAGGACCTGGGCACCCCAGGCAGCCAGGCGCAGGCCCGGGGGCAGGGGGCAGTCTGCTGGAGGGCGTTGCTCTCTGGTTGTGCTTTTGTTTTGTGGAAGGGTGGCCTTTTCCCAGAAGACGAGGGCCTTGACGACGTCATCGTGTCCTCACCCATGGGGTAACACTGGGCTGGGTGCCCCACACTGGGCATTTCCATGAATGGGTGGAGCTGAAGGAAGCAAGTGGTCCTGTCAGTGGCCTGCACTGAGGTCCTTGCGTGGGGAGCCCAGGAAGAGGGATGAGGAAGGAGGAGACATGCACGTCACTGCATGGCAGGCAAGTGCCAGGCCCTCTCAGTACCATTTCTTACCAAGTGGAGTTTCATTTAATCTCACCAATGCCGTAGCACAGGGGATTCTTTCATGCTGAGTTCCAAAGCCTAAGGCCATCTCCCTGCCCCCACTTGGCACCCCTCCTCTGCCCCCTTCCCACATTTACCAAGCTTCGTGCGTGCTGGGCATAGTGCCTGGAACTTGTGGGTTCTCCAGGCTAGGTTGTGCCACACCACCTCGTGGCTCTTGCCTGGCCCAGAGCCCCAGCACTGAGCTTGCAGCTGGGGTGCCAGCCCCTGCACTGTGCCTGTGTGACCAGCTGAGCACACTCGCCATCCTGGCCGAGGTTGCTTTTTCTGAAAAGCAGGAGTGTGTGAGGCCGCTCCTTGCCCTGGCTATGTGCAGCTGTGGCTGGGCTGCCAATGCCATGAGACTCTGCCGTGCAACATGGAGGGGGCCCAGAGGTCCCAGGAACATGGATCATGGCTGGGCCTGGGCAGGGTCCTGGGCAGAGAGCATTCTACCCACCCTGGCACAGTAGGCCCTTGGGGATGTGTGTCCAGTTGTGTCTCCCTGGCTTCCCTCCTCTTTGCTCCTGTGAGCCTCGGGGCAGGCCCACGGCCATGTCTGTGACTCAAGGCCCAGCAGGGAGGAGGCACTTGAAAAGCATGGGTGCCTGGGTCTGCCCGCCTATGGGATGGCTGGGGACCTCTGGGCTCTACTCAGAGGTCGCAGTGAGCCGAGATCACGCCACTGCACTCCAGCCTAGGCGACAGAGCAAGACTCCCTCTCAAAAAAAAAAAAAAAAAAGCCCCTCCTTGCCCTGCCCCTGCCAGCCCCTTGTGTCTTCCCTGGGCCAGATCTTCTCAGCTGTGGGAAGGGAGTGTCACCAGTAGTTTGGTTGCCAGAGCCGCTTGCCCAAGCTCGTGCTGCATTGCCCAGTGCTCAGATCCAAATTCCACCCACTACAGTAGCCGCTGCTGTGGGAAGGTCACCCTCAGGTGCTCCTGCTTCCTGAGCCACCCCAGTACTTGAGGTTGTCACTGGATGGGGAGTGGGCACGTGAGCATGCCCGATCCACAGGGCCCAGGCGTTGCTCCTGCCCCACCGAGATGGGACAAAGGGAGGCTCCTCTGGACTCAGGAGGAGGGGCCAGTGTTGTCTGGGTGCCTCTCCCACGTTGCTGGGGTGCAGGCCCAGGCAGGGTTTGGGGTGAGCTGATTGTTGGCTGGGATGTGAGGGGCAGATTCAAATAGTCTTGACAGCCCCCAAAGTCCCTGGGTGGTCTTGGTGTGATGAGGGGCAGGCTCTGGGGCCTGTGGGTTTGGGACAGGGCAGGGGCTGGGCACCCTCAGGGCTGTAGGCTGTGATTTTGGAGCCTCCCTCCTGGCCCCTGCCGGGAGCTCCTCAGCCCAAGGTCTGGGTCGAGCTGCCAGGTCACCAGGGAGGGAGCCCTGGGAACCAAGCAGGTGTCTGCCTCCTCTCCTGTGCCCAGTGACAACGGGCCACGTCTTCCTGTGACCAGTTGAGAAGGAGATAGTGGCCTGGTGGGGGAGTCCCAGAAGCCTCTGAAGCTGAGGAGGTGGGACTCAAGTGTGGGGCTCCCTCCACACCAGTTGACTAGGGGTACCCAGAGGAGCTGATGGGGCTCTGGGTGGCTGTGGTGCACACCTGGGCCGCTGGGGGCAGTTTCCTCCTCTACAGGCTGGGGGATGGAGGGTCTGGCTGCTTGCAGCACAGAGCAGGTCCTGCAAGGTCTGAGCCAGAAGCCACACACGGCGCCCGCCCTGGTGCCCAATGAAGGACAGTGATGCTGATTTATGACCTGATTTTCCAGTAGGGGAGGGGCTGCCCGGCAGGTGTCTCCTGGTGGTAGAACAAGTACGGGCAGAGCGCTCTGCTCCCATGGAGGATGGCTGGGCAGGTGCCCAGGCACCCACCCCTGCTGAGCCACGCACCAGCTGGACTGCTCACGGGCTGTCCACTCTCAGTGACACGGGTTTGTAGAAACAGATGCTATGTGCCTGGAGGGACCAGGTGCCAGCTGGTGTCCCTAGGGCCTGTGTCCCTGGAGACTGGGTCTCCCTGGCTGACCTTGGGTCTGGTGGCATTTTTCACATCTGACCTTTCAGAGTTTCCCTCTTGGCCTTGGGTCCCAGGAGGCCAGGGCCGCCATAGCCACATGGCCTGTCGGGAGGCCTGGGGCTTGTGGCAGCAGGCACCCCCCATGCCTCGAGGGCGGAGCTTTGGCTCTCAGTGGGTTGTGGATTCTGCCGAAGGGAGCAGGGGAGCCCCCCCATCCCCCACAAACACAGCCCTGGTCTGGGGAAAATGAGGGAGGCAGGGGAACTGTCCAGTTGCTCGGCCCAGGCTTCTTGTGGGCACAGGCGAATGACCACATTGTGATGGTCCTTTGTGATGGCAGCCACAGCAAACGATCAAGTGGGAAACCCTAGGGGTCTTAAAACAACAGACATTTGTTCTCTCACATTTTTGGAGGCCAGAAGTTCAAAGTCAAGGTGTCAGTAGGGCCAGTTCCTTCTGGAGACTCTCGGGAGAACCCCTCTGTATTCGACTGTCCTTGCATTGCTGTAAAGAAATACCTGAGACTGAATAATTTGTAAACAAAAGAGGTTTAATTGGCTCACAGTTTTGCAGGCTGTCCAGGAAGTGTGGCAGCACTTGCTCAGCTTCTGGGACGGCTTCAGGAAACGTAGAATCATGGTGGAAGGCGAAGGGAAAGCAGGAGAAAGCGGGGGTGGGGGGGGGGGAGGTGCCACACACTTTAAACCATCAGATCACAGAGGAACTGTGTCACAAGAACAGCACTAGGGGCAATGGCACTAACCATCAGAAACTACCCCCATAATCCAGTCACCTCCCTCCAGGCCCCACCTCCTGCACTGGGGATACGTTTAACATGAGATTTGGGTGGGGACTCAGATTTATACCACATCACCCTCCTTACCCCTTCCAGCTTCTGATGACTCCTGGTATTCCTTGGCTTGTGGCTGTACCTCTCCCATCTCTGCCTTTGTTTCCACCCGGCCTCTGTTTTCATGTGCCCTTTTCTGTCTCTTATAAGGACACCAGTCATTGGATTTATTTATTTATTTTTAATTTTTTTTTTTTTTTTTTGAGACGGAGTCTTGCTCTGTCACCCAGGCTAGAGTGCAGTGGTGCAATCTTGGTTCCCTGCAACTTCCACCTCCTGGGTTCAAGCGATTCCTCTGCTTCAGCCTCCTGAGTAGCTGGGATTACAGGTGCCTGCCACCATGCCCAGCTAATTTTTGTATCTTCAGTAGAGGTGGGGTTTCACCATGTTGGCCAGGCTGGTCTGGACCTCCTGACCTCATGTGCAGTCACTGGATTTAGGGCCACCCTAATACAGTGTAGTCTCCTCTGGGTCTTACCTTGACTACACACGCAAAGACCTTATTTCCAAATATAAGGCCTGAGAGGGCCTGGCACTTGCCTGCCATGCAGTGACATGCGTGTCCCCTCCTTCCTCATCCCTCTTCCTAGTTCATGGGCAGACATGAATTTGGAAGGACACTACTTGGCTCGCTATGGTAGGTGGCAGGGAGGTGAAGTGACTCGTCTGCTGTTGGGCAGATGCTGAGGGCCAGTGGCTTTCGTGCGTCTGAGTTCTCTGCCGTCTGTCCACACTGGAAACCTCGTGGTTTCAGGGAGACCCTGAGAAACTGGGGAGGTTTGCCCAGGGTTCCAGAATCGACTTAAATAGACAGCTGAAGTGGACCTAGTTGATTTTTTTGCCCCTCTAAGGTTAAACTGCACATATACTTTCTTCTGTGAAATTTTATGCTTTCAGATATTTTACATTATGTTTGGAAGGGTGTGGACTAAAATAGTGATTGTTTTTTTTTTTTTTTTGAGACAGACTTATTCTGTGGCCCAGGTTGGAGTGCAGTGGCACAACCTTGGCTTACTGCAACCTCTGCCTCCTGGGTTCAAGCAATCCTCGTGCCTCAGCCTCTTGAGTAGCTGGGATTACAGGTGTGTGCTACCATGCCTGACTAAGTTTTGTATTTTTAGTAGAGACGGGATTTCACCATGTTGGCCAGGATGGCCTCAAACTCCTGACCTCAATTGATCTGCCCACCTCAGCCTCCCAAAGTGCTGGGATTATAGACGTGAACACTGCTCCCAGCCCTTCGTTCTTAAGAGAATCCTTCTTAAGCATTGGCGATGAGAAACGCGCTTCTCGGCTAATCATTGAAGAGAATGTCTCACCCTCCCCTGGACTTCAGGAGTCCTCATTTGGCGAGGGAATTAGGAAAGGCTGCCTGGTGTGCATTCTATTGGAGGCATCTCTGAGGAACATCATCGGGGTAGGCGCATGTGAGCCACCTGTATCCCGGGCATTCCTTCTCTGAGCCATTGTCTCCTTCCAGCCCGGCTTCACCTCTGCTGGGCCCACAAGTGACTTGATGAAGAGCCAGACACAGCCTCTGCCTTGGGCCTGGCAGATGTTTAAAGATGGACCCTAGATGACCCCCTTGTTTCCAGATGGGGAAATGGCACATACAGGGAGATGGGTGAGCTCACCTGTCCAGGGTCACAGAGTGAGCCAGGCAGTGGCTGAGGAGCCAGCATCCCTCAAGTGCCCTTGTCTCTTCCTCCAGCCCAGAACAGCCTGGGCTATACCTGGTAGACGATCTCTGAGACCACATGCCCTGGCCTGGTGAATGAGAGCCTGAGCCTTGGGGAGGGGCTTTGGGTTCAAATCCTGGCTACGGCACTTTCTGCTTTGTGATCTTAGATGAGTCTCTTCATCTCTGCGAGTCTCAGTTTCCCCACTTTTCAATAGGAATAATTGCATTATTTTCTGAAGGTTACTGTGAGGATCTGAGAAGGTAACAGAGGTAAAGTGCTTAGCATAACACCTCCCACGTGGTTCTATAAATGGAGGTGAAGGTTTTTCTTTTCCCTTGAAATACACTCGAACTTCCAGAAAAGTGGCAAGAATGTACAAAAGGTGCTGATATAGCATTCATTTCCACTTGCCAACTTATTTGGCCTCATTGCTTATCATTCTCTCTCTGGCCCTTTTTTTTTTGGAACTATTTTAGAGAAGGTAGAATTAACACACCCCTTTCACACGAAATATCTTGGTACAGATTTCTTAAGAAAAGGACTTGGGCTGGGCACAGGGGCTCACGCCTGTAATCCGAGAACTTTGGGAGGCTGAGGTGGGCGGATTGGTTGAGGCCAGGAGTTTGAGATCAGCCTCGGCAACATAGTGAGACCCTGTTGCTACAAAAAAGTAAAAATAAAAAAAAATAAGCTGGGTGTGGTGACGTATGTCAATGGTTCCAGCTCTTTGAGAGGCTGAGGTGGGAGGATTGCTTGAGCCTGGGAGTTCAAGGTTTCCAGGGAGCCATATCATACTGCTGCACTGCAGCCTGGGCAATAGCGTGAGACCCTGTCTCAAAAAAAGAGAACTTTCACGTAACACAGTGATAGCGCAGTGATCAGTATCAGAACTTTTAACATTGATACTATTAGTACTTGTCTCAATATGTTGCTCTCGAGCAATTTTTTTTTTTTAAGAGACAGGGTCTTATTCTGTGGTTCAGGCTGGAGTGCAATGGTGTGATCGTAGTTCACTGCAACCTCACCAGGGCTCAAACGATCCTCCCACCTCAGCCTCCCAAGTAGCTGGGACTACAGGCACACACCACCATGCCTGGCTAATTTTTAAAATGTTCTGTAGAGACGGTATGTCACTCTGTTGCCTAGGCTGGTCTTGAACTCCCGGGCTCAAGTCATCCTTACTCCCTGGCGCCTCAGTGCTGGGTGACAGGCGTGAGCCACTGCACGTGGCCTGAGTGACTATTTTCTAATTCAGGATCACATGTGGTCCATTCTCTGTTTAGCTTTCCTTCATTTGGAACTGTGTCTCAATCTTTCTTTGACGTTGACGTTTTTCCAATGGCACTGACGGTACAGACCGGACTTTTGGTAGAAGATCAGCCGATCGGGCTGTCTGATGTTTCTGTGTCATTAGGTTCAGGCTGGGCATTTTGGGCAAGAACGGCCCACAAGGCACGTGTGTCTGATCAGGGGCACCTGAGGTGTGTGTCTTAGGGTGTGAACCTGATCACTCGGGTTGGGAGGTTCCCCCATTGTAAGCTGAGCATACACATCTCTGTAAATTATAACTGGTTTGCCGGAGGCCCTTGGAGACATGCAGATGTCTTGATCTCTATCAGACAGATGTGCACTTGTCTCAGCCTCCGCCGATTAGCTGTCTGGTGGTGGCGACGCTGATTTTCTAACCTCTCCTGTCCTCCACCTCCTTCCACGCTTAATACTTGGCCTTCTTCTGGGAGGGCAGCTTCTCTTCTCCTTCAGTGACCTGTGTAAGGATGCTTTTTGATCCGCGTGGACGCAAGGATTTTTATTTCATCCAATAGGGCTGTAATCCCTGGCTCTTATTATCATTATTGCCACTTGGCCTGGGAGAAAAACTGGCTGTGTGCCAGGGAGGAGAAGAGATTTGAAGGCCACAGTGCGTGTACTCATAGGAGGGCTGTGGGTGGGGCCAGAGTACCTGCCGTCACCCTGGCCATGCCACTCACTTGACCTGTAACCTTGGACAAGCCAGCAGACACCCTACAGTCCTAAGGTCACCCTGCTGGTATTACAGGTGGGGACAGGCTGACCTTTAAGGCCCACTTGTCCCATCCCATGAGGCTCTAAGGTCCCGTGCCATCCTCCCTGCTGAGACCAGGAGTTGGCTGTGGGGCGGTTCTCAGCAGCTGGGCTGTCACCTCTCACCTGTGGGTGTGATTACACAGAAGGAGGCTCCCTAGCACCCTGCCCTGCCCGCCTCACTTCCAGCGAGGCCCATCCTCTGCAGGACTGAGGCCTGTTTGTTCTCATTAGTAACCAAACATTGACCTCATCCTGGCACTGGCTCTCTCCTGACCTTCAAGTCTGTTCTTGCTCGTATCTTTCTTAAAGAAACAATTTTGTGGGCAGGCACCAAACCTGAGGCCTCCATGGGCCTGTGCCCATCTGTGCCCACCTGTGCCAGAAGGGTCTTTGGAAGCTCTCAACTCCCTTATTGTACAGAGAGGCATTCCTGGGGCCCAGAGAAGGAAAGAAACCTGCTCAGAGTCACACAGCAAGGAGGTAGTGGGACCAGGAGTCGTGGACTCTACTCCCCTTGCTGTGGGTGCCCCTTGCCCCCTTTATGATGACGAGCTTCGTGGCAGGACCTCAGGCATGCCTGTTCCCTTCTCCGAGAGCCCAGTTAGATGTTGATCCTGCAGAAAGGCTGGAGTGACCTGAGAAGAGGAGCTTGAGTCTGGGTAGGGACCAGGTCAGACCTGGGCCAGCGGGTGGTCGCTTCCCATTGGCCAGGGTCCTCATTTGATGGCAAGGCTAATGGTTCCTGCTGTCACTTGCTCAGAGCTGGCAGCATGTGGCGATGTGTAGGGTGCCAGTGTGCGGTAACCCCCTGCCCGCCTGCTACGACGCTGGGGCTGCAGATCACGCCATGCCAGATGCAGCCCTGGAGGAGCCTGCAGAGGGGCATGCACACTCCAGCGCCAGGCTCTTCTGCTCTGCCAGGCAGGCACACTGAGGTGAAGGCCTTGCCTGCCATGGTGGCCGAGGGTGGGTGGGGTTGTATCTCCCTAGACACGACGGACTTGGTTAGAAGTGCAGTGCCATGGAGGAGCTTGTGTACTGGGATGGTCACAGTCCTCTTCCGTTACTGGAGCTGAGGGTACAGGCTGAGGGCATGGGGCGAGGGGACTGAAGCTGGGGTGGGTGGCTCTGGAGAGTTCAGGCAGGAAAGCAGTGTAGACAGATTCACGGAGCAAGCAGAGCCGACCACACTGGGTGGCGGGGAGAGGATCTGCAGCAGCTCCGACAGCAAGACACAGTCCTGTCCCTCCTGCCACCTTCCCAGAGTGCAGAATTGGTGGTTTCCTGGGATGAGAGAGGCAGGACCCTGGTTCTTCTGTCCCCCAAGTTTGAGCCCATCTCTGGAGGTCATGGGCAGAGGGGACTGTCCCCAGCATAGCCCAGGGGCACTGTTCCTGTGGCTAGACCCTCCCTCAGCCCCAGGTCCTTGCCCTGTCCCCGCCTGCAGGTGCTCAGCCCAGCCCTGGGCTTCTGTGAGGGGCTTTCCATCTGTGCCCTCAGGGGCTCGGCATGCAGTCATTGAACAGCCTCTCTTCACAGAGGCGCTGCCAAGGCTGAGGGATGCCACGTATTCAAGAGCCACATGCGGAATTAGTGGCCCGTGTGGGATTTGAACCCAGAGTTTGTGCTTGTGAAGACTTTGGAAGGGCCTGCAAGAAGATTGTGACATTCCTTTCCCCATGTCCTGAGCTACGGTGGTCAGGCCTGGCTGTTCTGGAATCCTTCCAGCATTCTCCCAGTGGCCCAGAGAGGGGGCCTCATCCTTCCCATTTACAGATGAGAATATGAGAGGTTCAGAGATGGTTAGTCACTGGTGCGTGGTCACACAGCTGTGATGTGAGACAAGTGTTTCTGTGATTACAGAGAGGCCCAGCTGACTCCAGGCCTCTTCTACCTTCTGTCTGGCTCTGCCAGAGGAAGCCTCGGGTCCGTTTCCCATGGAGGGCCACAGTCCCAGGCCAGTGGCCTGGTAACCAAGTCCCTGGCCTGTCAGTCCTATTTTCGGCCATGCAGTGATGTTGTAGTGCCAAGAGCTGCACAGGAAGCTCACGTGTTCCAATCCTTGCCCGAGGCGAGCAGATGACCCATGAGCCCTGGAAGCTTGTGGCCTCCTTGCGGGGAGAACCTTGGGTCCAAAGGGCGATGATTCCAGCTGCATTTACTGGGTAAAAGGCAGCCTGGCCTATGGGTTGTTGGCAGCTGAGCCATGACCCAGTGACAGGACAGGGAGGGCCTGGTTGGCCTGGCAACTCCTCCTGCACCTCAGACACCAACAGCACCATCAGTGCCAGCACCTGCAACTGGCCGAGCCTCTCCAGAAGGGGGCTGTCAGGGTGCATGGCCTTCCCTTTGGGGGGTCTGGAGAGCCTGACCTAGTTCCACTGGACTGAGGAGACACTGAGGCTTGGGCAGAGACACTCCTGCCCAACACATGCAGCCAGCCCAGACCTGCTGACTCTGTGCCCAGGCCTTCTCTGCAGCACTGCTAGGCTCAGGGCTGCACCTCCCCCTCTCTGCAGGGGCCTGGTCCTGCCTTGCTGGCGTGTCTCATGAAGGCGCCCAGTGACTCCTGTAGAGGGCAGGTGTGTCAGCTTCCACAGAGTGCTTGGGCCATAGGGCAGGATTGCAGCACCCCCAGCAGTGTGGCCCAGGTCCTGCCTACCTCCTCCCCAGTGGGGCAGGGGCGGCTGGAGGGGGCTCACAGCCTGATCAACCATGGCGCCTTTTGGGGGACAGGCTAGCCAGGCCTGGGAGGAGTCTCGCCTCCTCCACTCCCTCCTGAGCCTCCCACCTGGACCCCCAGGTTCAGGGTTAACGCCCACCCTCAAGGCTTTCAGATGAGACCTCCTTGCCCCCCTCTTAGCCTTTATTTCCCCTCTGCTTTCCTTTCTTTTGGGACCCGGCTGCTGTCGCTGTTCCCACCTGTTTGCTAGGATTTGGCTTGGGCTGTCTCTTGAGCCCTGTTCCCTAGAGGCTCTGACCTAGGGAGGGGGCTTGCTGGGGAGTGGGAGGCTGAGCCTGACTGGGGGACTCTGGTCTCAGCCTGCGCTCACCTGCCTGCTGCTTGCTTATTCACTTGCTCACTCACCTGCTCCCCTACCTGCACACTCGTACTCACCTGCATACCCACCACACACTCCCGTGTACATCACCTGCTCACTCATTCACCTGCTCACTTGCGTGTTCACCTGCACACTCACCTGCACGCTCACCTGCTCACTTGCATGTTCACCTGCATGCTCATCTGCATGCTCACCTGCTCATTCACCTGCTCATCTGCATACTCACCTTCATGGTCACCTGCACACTCACCTGCTCATTCACCTGCCCATCTGCACACTAACCTGCATGCTCACCTGCACACTCACCTTCACGCTCACCTGCTCATTTACCTGCTCATCTGCACACTCACCTTCATGGTCACCTGCACACTCATCTGCTCTTTTACCTGTTCGTCTGCACACTTACCTGTATGCGCACCTGCACACTCACCTGCTCATCTGCACGCTCACTTGCATGCCTGCCTGCATGCTCACCTGCTCATTCACCTGCTCACCTACACACTCACCTGCTCACTTATTCACCTGCTCACCTGCATACCTACCTGCTCACTCATTCACCTGTTCACCTGCTCGCTTGTTCCCCCGTCGCCTCCCACCCCGTGTGGCCCCTGGCAGGATGTGCATACTGGTGGCATGAGCTTGGTGCTCAGGCTCTAGTGTCTGTCCAGCCCCAGTGCTCCATGGGTGCTGTGACCCTCGTCCCACTCCCAGACTCCGTTATGGCTGGGAGGGCATCTCCTCTGCTGCATATGGAATCAGCCTTGGTTTGTCACTATGTCACACCCAGTTCATGGTTCCAGTACTTCATGCTCTACAAAACCTCCACTTTAGAGAAGAGGCCATGTACTGTGTGAATGATGCTGCATTGGCTTCAGGTCACCTTGCAGTGTGAATGCCCACATTGGGTAACGCTGGCAGTGATGTGCTGGCCTCTGCTGGATTGGTGATGGAGGCTGATGCCAGTGGCTTGGTTGAGCTAGGCCAGGGTGAGCAGTCGTGCAGGGGAGGAGGAATGTGGCCTGGGCACCCCAGACCTGGCATGGTACCGCTGTCCCCACGGTCAGCTGGTGTTGGTATCTTGGCTTAGAGGGCAGCTTGCAGGCCTCAGCTTGCTCTTCCTTCCCATCAAGGCTGGACAGTCAGAGTGTGAGCAGTGGGGGGATAGGGCAGTTTTTGTGAAACATCTGCCAAGTCCTGGCCCTGTGCCAGGGCTTCCAGAGCTGGTCCTCTCCTAGTCTGCACTGCAGCCTCCCAAGGTTGGGTTTTTATCTCATTTTAAAGTGAAACCGAGGCTCCGAGTGGCTAAGCAAGTAACCTAAAGTCACACAGCCATGACTTTTAGTTTTTGTGTTGGTTTCCTATGGCTGCTGTTACACATGACTACAACCTTGGTGGCCTAAGCAACACAAATTTATTCTCTTACAGTGCTGAAGGTCAGAAGTGCCAAAGTCAAAGTGTCAGCAGGGCTGCGTTCCCTTCCGAGGCCAGAGGGGAGAGCCTGCTTTCCTGCCTTTCCAGCTTCTTCCCTTCCCCATCTTCACAGCCAGCACACTCACCTGCACACTCACCTGCTCATTCACCTGCTTACCTGCATACTCACCTGATCGCTCACCTTCACGCTCACCTGCGCATTCACCTGCTCATCTGCACACTCACCTGCTTATCTGTGCACTCACCTTCACGCTCTCCTGCTTATTCACCTGCTGACCTGCAACACCTGCATACTCACCTGCTCATTCACCTGCTCACCTGCACACTCACCTGCTCGTTTACCTGCTCACTTGCACACTCACCTGCTCACCTGCACACTCACCTGCTCATTCACCTGCTCACCTGCACACTCACCTGCTCGTTTACCTGCTCACTTGCACACTCACCTGCTCACCTGCACACTCACCTGCTCGTTCACCTGCTCACCTGCACACTCACCTGCTCGTTCACCTGCTCACCTACACACTCACCTGCTCATTCACCTGCACACTCACCTGCTCGTTTACCTGCTCACTTGCACACTCACCTGCTCACCTGCACACTCACCTGCTCGTTCACCTGCTCACCTGCACACTCACCTGCTCGTTCACCTGCTC